>RCHF01004573.1:0-13619 GCA_003987895.1 Neonothopanus nambi | reverse complement strand
AGAAGTATAGATGCAGAGCAGAGAAACGGGGTCAGATTGTTAATTTCGTGAGCCATGTTCAATATGCACTGGAGCCCATAATGGAGGAAACGAAAACCTCGAGTAATAAGCACGTGATACAGACCCGCGCTAAGCGCTTATATTTGGCGCCGCTTTGCATTCGGCTTTAGTCTATGTACATAGGAAAGGAAGCTGAAGAGTAAATCGACAAAGTCTTGAGGGCTCAAGTAATTTTGGTGTGTATATCATGGTGCCCAAGTCAGGCCATGAATATTTTACTGAAGCATTAGTCGTGCGAAGCTTCAGCCAAGTTTCGGAATGCCATTGATCAATGTCTCTGCGCTAGAAGATCGAAGGGTAATGGAACAACTGAATGGCTTTGGAGTGCTACAAACATAGATTGATAAGTTTGCCGGCGTTTATAAAGGACAATAAAACTCACGCGAAGAATCGTTCACCTACATGCCCTGGCACTTCAATCTCCTTCCCGTGCTCATCTCTCGCCTTCTCTAGCTTGAAAGTAGCCAGGACACACGCGATTGCAAGCCAGACAGTATCATCACCCACGTAACGACCAACGCATACCCTAAGTCCGCCAGATAAGATACTCATTGAGATGCAATGTGCACGGAAAGTTGCTTACCTTCGACCGAAACCGAAAGCTAATATGTTGTTGATACTCGTGAATGGAGCATCCGGCGAACCAGTGAGGAATCTCTCTGGCTGAAATGCGTCTGGATTGTTATATATAGAGGCGTCGTGATTCATTGCCCTGGGAATGTGTGTAAATGCTCATGAGACCCTCTGATTGGAACATTCATTCTCACCAAATGTTGGTCACGACAATAGTTCCTTTATAGTCGATGAGTATCAGGTCATTGGTGACAGAAATGACTCTACCTCTTGGAATGTAGTATCCGTTATAGATATCATCTTTGGTAGTTTTATGAGGAACGCCTATAGGGCAGGAGAGAGTTGGCACCGAACGCTGGAGAATGACAAAGTAGTTTCCTCAACTCACCTAGAGGAAGGGCAGGATTCCATCTCATCACCTCTCGATAGACTGCTTCGACATAAGGAAGTGATTTGCGATCCTCGAAATTGGGCAGCCGAGCTGGACCAATGACCAGGTCAATCTCTTCTTGTGCTTTTGCCTGGGCACCTGGATTGAGAGTCATTGCAAGACAGAAGGTTTTAATGGACGACGCCATCTGGTACAGTCATCTCAATGTATGCTACAAGCAAAAGTATGATTTACCGTGTCAGTAGCAGCTGGTTGTTTCCAGTTAGAAATGAACAAAGGCGAAACAAGCAGAGGTTCAGAGTTCTCACCTTCAAAGCTGGTAGCAGCCATATTTTTAATGCGCAAGATTTCTTCGGGGTCATCTTGATGCTCTGACACAAGATTGCCAACTAACGATGGTATTCCAGCATCCTGTGCAGAATGGTCAGACACGGGCGACGAAGACGAGTGAAAAGCCTTGATGACAAACCGCCATTCGTTTAAGTGCCAAGTCAAATGCCACATCTCGCATCTCTTGGACCAGCTTGTTGGACTCTTCCCGAAAACGTGTAAACTGACCTCCAAGCATCCAAGGTGGTATATAGCGCATGAAAGGGAAAAGCTTTGGAAGGATGAATTTGCCGGGTATAAGGACTTCTGCGGTCATATCTAGCACTCTTCTTGCTACCCAAGCAGGACGTTCTTTGCTAGTTCCTTCTAGTCCGTACATGCTAGTGAACAAGAGATTTGATGAGAGACTGTGAGAATACAAGTTATTGAGAGAACAGATATTAATGGATACTATAAAACATACGTTGAGATATGCTCGAAGAAATCTGCTGGGGTGTCAAGCAGATTCAACAGCAGGTCTTGGACCTTCTGGCGTTGGATAGGGTGGAAGTAACCCACAGCTCCCGGTCTCATGCTTTGATGAAATGTTCTCCGATGTTGCCGCCACCTGTCAGAATAAGGTAGTATCCCTGGAGATACTTTCAGTCGAGGCAGTCCACCCCACAACAATTGAACAGGTACCAGTATTGTAGTCAAACCTAGGATGGGGATGTCCATGTTACTCAACTTGGAACTGATCACCAACGAATCACTTACAGTTCCTCGATGAAGGTAAATACTCGATCGGAGTATATTTTTGCCCTTTTCTCCAAGAGCTCGATTGCGACCTTCCTTGAGTTGATGATAAGATAGTGCCCAATGCCAGGTACGTGCAGGTGAATCAAATCGCCTTCAAATTTACTTGAGTAATTAGTATCTGAGACTCAGAGAACATCGACAAAGACCAATTACCATATGATTTCCGCCATTCTGCAAAAGTAATCCATGCACTGAGGTCTGGCATATCGAAAACGTTCCCAAGCAAAGGAAGAGGCTTAGGCCCAGGAGGATACGGAAGGGAGATCCTTTCATGAAGAGTGGAGTAGTAGCGTCCAAGAAACACTACGATGGGCAGAATGCTTGCAGCGACTATCAGCAAAGAGAGCTCCATGCGGATTTGAGTAAAGGACGATTGTTCAGAAGAAATCGAAGCGGTTCTGTTCTGGATTTTATATGCTGAGACAGAGTATGACACGTTTGTAGCTTCAAGGGCAGGCAATTCACAAGAGTATTATTTCTGTCATGGAAGGCTATTGCAACACATTCAATCTCGCCATCCACCATGCATATTTTAGAATGTGGCGTGCACTATCTATGAAGTTCACTGTCTCGTGAGCATAGTGTAGTACCTCAACCTAGACGAGAGTGGATACTGCATTGTCAATATCATACACATGAACAGATAAACATACCACAAAAACGCCACTTGCTGTATGATAAGAGAACCCTAGAATTGACTAGTGCTTCTGTAGGCTCCCATACGTGTGAACGACTATGCTACAGCGAAGCGCATAGCTGTTGCCTGATGAAACATAGAATGACAAGCCTCCCTGATTTGAAAACGTCAGCTTCAATGAGGAGAACATAACTTTCGAGACCTTCTCCCCATTTGTAATTATCAGTGATCTTCGACGACTTCAAGTTCGAACCTATCTGGAGGGCTGCTCACTTATGGGTAGTACCACATTGTGGAGTCAAGTGTATACTGCAAAATATATGTGTCAGGAACTAAAAATCATGTTGTACCCATGAGAGAACTCACGTTAAGGTTCAGTCAAAGAATTCACTTGGGCTTCTGTCTCCTCTACACAAGCGGTTACTATAGCTGGACTTGGGTTCAAGATCTGATGCTATAGTGGAGTATAAACCATCCAATGATCCTGTCTCCTGTACACGGGCGACTATTATAGCCAAACTCTGAGGCAAGATCTGATAGCACAGTGGAGTAAAGACTGTCTAATGAGCCTGGACGAAAGAGACAGCTGCTCATAGAGAGAAAATAGTAAAGTCTCCGTCCGTATGCCTCCTCCATCCCTTGGAGCTTGAAGTTGGTTCCGAAGCCTATTCGTGCTTATGAATGAAGGATAGATGCAGAGAAACGGAGTCAAATTGTTAATTTCGTGAGCCATGTTCACCATCCACTAAGTATGGGGGAAAACGAAAAAGCGACATTTTCGAGGAAGAGCAGGGGAGACCGTGAATATGAGCACGTGATGCCGGCAGCGCTTGCTTGGCAATGGTATAGCGACGAGTCGCGCCTCAGTCTGACTCTGTACACTGCGGGACAGGAAGAGTAGACCGACGGCATCTCAAGAGCTCAAGTACTTTTGGTATGCTACGGAGCCCAAGCCGACTCATGAATCCTACCTCTAAGTAGTTTCTTTAATCGTACACCCCATCAAGCTCCCACTAGATTCATCAACCTTCGACTAGGTGCGACAGTAACCGATGGGTCAGTGGCTTACCGGAAAAGGTACTTACCACCAGCTTACTGCAACGCTAGCATTGCTCATGATGATCTTTAAGAGTTGCATTTAGGTTCTGTTTCGTATCATTGTTGCCTCCCCTTGCCTTTAATCCAGCGGATCTCAACGGCAGGACTCGTAAATGTTTCGTACTACCTGCTCATAGCTGATAGTACGGCGATCCTGGCACTTTAAGTCATCTCTCAGCTCTCAAAATTGTATCATGGTTGAATAAAACCATGCTGATCATCATCGAGGTCTGGGGTCTATGACAATGACAAGGAGCTCGGAGTTCTTGGTTACATGTCCTTGTTTAAATGGGAGGTTTCTAACCCGGCCACAGTGAGTACTCATATTCCTTGGGAGAAATTTTAACATGAAATGGACCTCGTATAGGTTGGTTTTGCGTTTAGCATCATGGAAGGCTGTCCATTGATTCACCTTCGTGCGCCACATAGGGTCTACGCTCAAGTACTCAAATACAGCCTCGACTTTTGGCGCGCGCATCCTTACGGCTCAACAGGACCATCATCGATGAGCGAGAGCTGTTCATCATCCTCACGAACGGGCTACGTATCGGTCCAGAGCGATCCCGTTCAGGCTAGAATTGCTGGAGTTTCATGGAAATTTGGTCTTGCGAGCCCGATCTAGGCTGCTGCCATCATTGGTAGAGTGCGTATGTAGTTTACTGCTCTTATGCATAACCACCAACTTCTTCACTCCAGGATGGAAGCTACATAAATAGCACTCGGGTTAAGTTGAGATTTTTCGTTTGTAATCTCTCGATTCTTACGAGCCAACTGGTCGTCGGACTTTTCATTGACCTCTTGATGGGTTGCTCGTATGTCATCTCCTTATCGTGCTTCTACTCGTTTGTCAACGCATGATAAAGCGTTCCTGCAGGATTCGCTCGCTACGCGCTGGCTCGCACTATAATCCGCATGGCACTAATACTCACTAATCTTCACTAATACGTTCCGTATGTATAGCAACTATCTCAACGAGTAAGTGTACATCTGTGTACATTTGCTCACAGTCTTCTTGCAACTACACGTCGCTTGTAGATGCATGCAACCAGCTACGGCTACGTGTTCGGTTCTGAAGGGATCGTAAGGATTGCAAACTAGACAGAGGGCTACAACACATAGGCCATGCGTTCCTGTTCGGTTTGTTGAGTGTCCAGTTGACGGTCTGTTTTAAAGACTGTTTTGGACCCTTTTGGACCTTTGGTGTTATCTTTCGCCGACCCTGAACGTAAATCTTCTTTGATAAAAAAACGTTCTCTTAGACTTTTCCCTAACAGACTCTTACCGTACGCAGCGCTTACGTTACTCGAAACTACAGCACGGTCAGCATATATTTCGTTGCTCGGAATTCCGGTGGCAGGAGGAACTAGGAGGAAGCGCGGAATATTTTTGGAGAGGTTAAGCCTAGTTAAGCGTGCGTCATATGCTGGTGAGTCTACTTACTTATCTGCTACACAGAGTCCAGATTTTGGCTCACATGGTACGGGATTTTAGCTTCAAAGATGATCGTCATCGCTGGTAGCCACATATATCGTCTCTACATCAATATATGGAGGATAATATACGTGGACGTTGGTATAGGACTATGCTCGGGTCCTATGTAAGTTCATTCAGGCAGCTATCGATGGAGAAGTCTGACAGTTTCTTGTAGTGCAGAACTTCCTAGACCTTCCTGGAGCCTCCTGGGGCCCCCGCTTCAGCCTTCGGCGTTCCTTCAACTGCGTCATTCCGTTGATATGCAGCTTCGCTTCTCGGTCGAGTCGGATTCGTTATCTGAATTGCCCTTCTTAGATCATGTATCTCCGAATGGGTAAAACCGGTGTGTACTGGGATCCTTTAGATGCGTTTTCACTAAGTAAGTAAGAAAGAGTTGCATCGTACAGCGACTGATGTGGAAAGCTACAGCACGGAATGTATAGGCCTTTAGTCATAGCCGCAGGACGTGCTCTTCCCCAATGCTATTCATTAGAGAAGTTGAGCTCACACGATTTGATACTGTAGGTCTGCCTGACAGTTACGGTGATAGAAGTTACCTTGGAAAAATCTTCAAGTTGACGAAAGCTCCGCCGAGAGCTCTCATTCTCTGCGTTCTTCTCAGCACAGTCTTCTGGATCTCACAAACTCTGCTACTGCTACTGCCATCTCCTCCTTGACGGCTATGGCTCAGGCCAGATTTGAACCATATCATCCCGATTTTCTTGCTTTGCGAATTTCAAGCCAGGTCCGTTTTACATGGGCGATGGTATCGTCGGCTGGCCTGCTTTTACTATTCGTGACACATACCAGGGCTGAGGACTGGTAGAAAGACTATAACTTCGACTCTGACCGAAAGGATAGCTACTGGCATTTCACATTGAATACCAATACTCAAGGTGCCTAAGAACCACGAGCAAGCTGGCTACAATGATAACCCGGCCGTTCTAAGTGGTAAGTCCTAGAACTTCCTTCCATCACGCTCCAAGCACTATTGTTTCATTGATTGAAGGCGAGGCAAAGGAGGGAAGGTGTTGGTAACCTGAGGCCCCTTTAGAGGTGAGCTACTGGAACTTCGGGTGAACTAGATACCGGAGTTTGTGTACATAGGAATGATAACAAAGCAGGGCGATTTTCTGACATTCTGCAGAGATATAGACATTTCTTAAAAGATGCACGTACCATCATCGTCGAACAGGCCGTTAGATACTTAGGCCTTTCCAAGCTTGGACCGTGGTCGTTGGGACTTGAATTGGAACAAAGGAATGGGATTCCTGAACCTTAAGGAACGTGAGGAATGGTAGGAACAGCCCCTCCGATTCAGATTCGTCGTCTTACGCGGAGTCCGAAGGCAGCCGATGTCGGCGGGTGCCATTTTCCACCCGTGTATCTTACTGAGTCATAACAGAAAAAATAAATCCATGGAACCTGTTTCACGGAACCTCTATTGACTATGGAAAACTTGCAATAGAAAGTTGTCTGCGGCAGACTTCGGACTCGGAGAAGTAAGGCCAACTGGGTTGACGTTGTAACAGAGGCGCCACACTTTCCGTTTCTCCATGCAGTGTCTCGTGGTGACACGGTGAAAAAGCACGGGCTCCCTCTGATTCCGTAGGAATGTTGACCACAGAGAAACTTACTTATCAGAGTGAGAAGTCACTGTGTGTAAGTAAAGTACTGAAATCTCAGCGAATTTCAGCGCGGTCACGGACGCTAGCTTTGACGGTGTAGATAAGACCTTACCACGTGACATGCACAGCTGCGGCGTCCGGGGTTCGCCAAGTGGAAAAAATTTCAAATTGAAGCGTATCAGCAGGGCCCTTTCGGCGTTATGCGCTTAGGAAATTTTGCTAAGCGCTTTGCAAACGAGAGCAGTCTTCAAGCAGACGCAGTTCTGTAGAATTTTTTCAATTTTTGACGTTTATTTTGCTGCAATGAAATGTTCTGTCTGGTCAGAATCTTACATAAAGTCACGGTGTCGTGGCTATGAACGTATACATCTCTCTTACTTGCCTTCTCCAGTCAGGCACCTTTCGTTCTAAAAACTAACCGAAATGAGTCCGGAAACCACCGGAAAAGACGAAAATGGTTGAAGGTGGCTGTTTTGATGATACGCTCTAATATCATATCTCATTACTGTATGTCTTGAGATAAGGGACGTTTGCTATTCTAACCAACTGGATCAGCTACATATAGACTCCTCTTTGTCTCGCTGGCATCCCTACTATCTCTTCGTCACCCCCTACACTCGGTTCTCTTTTCACCGTCCTTCAGGCGCCACATTCGGGACCTAGTTCCGACTTGTTAGCATTCAATCATGTCCAAATACGATACCACTTCTTCGTCGAGCATTCAGAGCTCTGGGGCATCGGAGGATGACAGGGAGCTCGAAGCTCTTGGCTATGTGCCCTCGTTCAAACGAGAGTTCTCCAACTTGGCTACAGTGAGTAGCTCTACTTCTTCCATGGACCTTTTTTTGACGAGGATTTGCCCTCATAGATCAGCTTTGCGTTCAGCATCATGGTACACCATCCAGCACTTTTCGTTATGCTTTGTCTCAATCCGCGATGTAGGGGTTATGCTCAAGTATAGCAACGACTTTGAACACACCTTTGCTGCTCGGTGGCCCGTCGTCGGTGCGTAATGTGCTCTTCGCTGTCCCAATCTTCTTCTGACACTTCTTCTGAAGGTGGTCTGGTGCTGGATTCTTGGCGCTTGCATGTGCTTCACTCTTGGGTCCAGTATTGCGGAAATCGTCAGCGCTTACCCCACTTGTGGAGGACTGTATGTTGTGCTTTCATCCCTTGCGATCTATAGGTCTCATTCTTCACCCCTTCAGGTATACTGCCTCTGCACAACTTACTCCCAAGAAACATCGTGCAAGAGTGAGACCAGTTTGTTCATTGTGTAGAACTCGCACTGACGTGCATTGCGAAGATTGGATGGCTAGTCGGATGGCTCAACATCCTAGGTCTGTTCTCATTCCCTCAAGTCTAGCTTTTCGACATACTCAAGAGCGAGCATCATTAGGTCAAATTGCTGGCGTTTCCTCCACCGAGTTCGGTCTTTCAAACATGATTTGGGCTGCTGTCGTCATTGGCAAGGTGAGTATCCACACCTACTCCTTCCCGTGCATAGCATTCAGACTTGTATGTACTCTAGGACGGGAACTATGAGATCACTCAAGTAATGAGATGCTTTTCTACTTGTGTCGCTTTGGGTCTGACGTGAAAATAGGCCAAGGTCGTGGGGCTTTTCATTGGCCTGCTAGTCCTCCATGGAATACTCGTACGTCTGCTTATCTTTCCTCCCGCGCTGTGCTGATCTGTTCCCGTAGAATTCGCTTGCTACCCGCTGGCTTGCGCGCTTATCCGCATCTTTTGTTTTCGTAAACCTTGGCGCCACATTCCGTATGTAGTAACTATTTCTATATGTGCGTTTGTTCACATCGTGCGCAGTCATTATCATCGTTCTTCTCGCGACTACGCCTCGCTCGGAGATGCATACCGCCAGCTACGTGTTTGGTTCTGAAGGGATCGTAAACCAAACAGGTGGCTGGAACACGGGGCTTGCGTTCTTGTTTGGCTTGTTGAGTGTTCAATGGACGGTGCGTTTCTGTTATCCATCTACAGATGCAGATGATGACCCTGAACCTTCTTTGACAGATGACGGTGAGTTAGATCTATATAAATATCTTCACTGCCCTACAGACTCTTACGTTGCTACAAGGACTATGACGCTACAGCACACATCTCGTACGTTGGAACTTTCATGATGGTAAGGGCAAAATTTTGACTAGACTTCTTTTCAGAGAAGAGGTCAAGCGCGCGGCATATGCTGGTACGTCTTTATCTGCTTCAACAATCTAGATTCTTGATACTTATGATGCACATTACAGCTCCATCGGCTATCTTCATCGCTGGTAAGCATGACCTTGCCTTTCAATGGTACACATGATAATGAAACGCGGGTATCATTCAGTCATTGGCACGGGCTTGATTGGGTGGTTGCTGAACATCGTCCTTGTGCTATGCTCAGGCCCTCTGTAAGTTTATGACCACCTGATATCTGAATGGTATTGACGATGTGCTGTGCAGTGCTGACCTTCCTGGAGCTTCTGGCTCGGCCTTCCTCCAAGTAAGTCATCTGCGGTATCACCTCGTTATCTCCCTCTTCTAACCTGATTCTCTCAGATCATGTATCTCCGAATGGGCAAAGCTGGGGCCTTGATTCTCTGGGTGTGTTCCTAACACTTAGGTTACGTTGGAATGTAATTGACGCAGTGTTTCTCATAATAGGTCTTCGTATGCTTCACCGCGTTTTTCGTCGTGCAAACTGCCCTTCAGGCTGTATCACGTACTGTATATGCGTTCAGTCGTGACCACGGTATGTGTCCTTTGCTGATTGTTGTAGAGAACCTAAGCTCACATGGCTTGCTATCTAGGTCTTCCCGATGCAGGTTACTTTGGAAAGAACTCTAAAGTGACGAACACCCCCCTAAGGGCTCTCGCTCTGTGCACCATTGTCAGCATTCTACCTGGTCTCTTGGATCTTGCCAGCCCTATCGCCGCCAATGCCATTTTCTCCTTAACGGCCATGGCACTGGATCTTAGCTACATCATCCCGATTTTCTTGCGACGATTCTTTGCTAATCATCCCGAGGTGATGTTCAAGCCAGGACCGTTCTATATGGGCGATGGTATTATCGGTTGGGCTGCTAACTGTATCTGCATCATCTGGACGTTATTTGTCTTCGTGATATT
Source organism: Neonothopanus nambi (assembly GCA_003987895.1). NCBI lineage: Eukaryota > Fungi > Basidiomycota > Agaricomycetes > Agaricales > Omphalotaceae > Neonothopanus > Neonothopanus nambi. The sequence goes on along the minus strand of RCHF01004573.1, from coordinate 3,499 downwards.
TTCGTTCCCGACCGTGAAACCAGTGACACGGGAGAACATGAATTACGCATCGGTGAGTTGCAGTATTACCTCGTCATATCGATCTCGGTCCAATTTACTATCCGACTTAGGTGATCACTGTCGGAGTCATGGTTCTTGCATTGTAAGAAATTTTGGTCTTTGATTTTTGATGGAATGTCATTCTTACGTGCTATTTTCAGTGCGTGGTACATCATCGATGGACACAGACATTACCATGGACCGCAATCTAACCTTCACCGCGCTGAAGAAGAAAAAATCCACGATGATCATTCGTCTGACCAAAAGGCAAGCGTGTAATTAGCCAGTACAATCTATATGTTATCTACGTCTATACCATGTGCTTTCATATAACTGTTCACTCTTGTAACGAAAGTGATGAAATCTTTTCGAACTACGTATAGTGAGGCGAATAGATTTCTTTGTTATGTGACTGTCTAGTCGTGCGCAAAGCCAGGGCTTGGGCCCAGAGGTGAACGCGATCACGTGATGCTGGCGCGCTTGTTGTTTTGGCTTGTTTTGTTCGAACCAGATATCCCACGTCTTTGAGTTTCGTTGTTCAGATTCTGTCTGCTTGTGTCTTGCCATCACCTTCGTGCCTAAGGGCCTCCTTTTTGGTTCATTTTTTCGGTTCTTTCTTGACCATTCTTTCTTTCTCTCTCTAGACTAAGATGTGGCGCAAGATTACTGGCGCCGTTATAAGACACAGCAACGATGAACGGGAAACGACAAATGCTTCATCTCAGGGTGATGTTATGGGCAAGGTCCTAGAGCAACATCCTAATCTTTCGATGTTTCACAACGGGCCCCAGGAGAGCCCGTTTCCCTCTTACAGCCCACCTTCTTCGCCTTCTAAACATGGACGGCGATCCTTATTTAAACGAGGATCGAGGGCACCTCGTCCCGACGAGGAGTCTATTCGTGCACCATCACCAGCACCTTCCAAGTCTGTGGGAATGCCTAAGAAGGTACAATCTTCGCTATCACTTGCTGGAAATCGTAAGTCGTGAGCTTCTACATGCCATTTGTCCAACCGTACTGAGAGGCGTCATTAGAATCTCAACTGTCCTTAGGTCAATTTTCTTTAGGTCGGGCCTCTGGCAAATCAGCTCTACTATCTGCAGGGCCAGCTCGCAAACCATCCATAGATACTTTGCGCTCTCTAGTGTCACCGGTAGACTCTGTTCGAGCTCCATCTATTGATGCTTTGCGTTCCCCAGTGTCACCTGTWGACTCTGYTCGRTCTCCRTCADWYSTTSMCCGTCCCTCYCTGGATATGCTTCAAATTGCGGGCGAAAACGATGCTTTCCCTCCTCCGACTCCTAGTTCTGCCTCGGCGTTTGCTCCTGCGTCTGTGCGCTCAATACTTCGTGAACCCAATACGCCCGGGACAGGACGTAATGTCCGCTTCTTTTCGCGAGACGCGTACAAGAGTGTTGGTGCTGATGAATCGACGGATATGGAGTATCAGCCTGTGTTTTCACCCCCTCCGCCCAAGGACAATTTTGGCTCTCAAAAGAACCAGAATCTATCTCTTGTCATCACTCGCTCTTCTCCCCCTAATAAAAACGCCCGACCCTCTGCTGCTGAAATGTTTTCGCGAATGCAGCAGGATTCCGAGACTAAGGATTTTGACTCCTCTGTGCAGAGTGAAGACGGCCATGCAGTCAAATCTAGCGAACCGGTGGAAACAACGAATCTGTTGGATATATCTCAGGATCTTCAGCTACCCGCTCTCCCCCCTGGCTTAGGCTTCGAGATTGATCTCGATAGTGCTATTGAGCTACCTGTCTCTGACGAGGACAATACAAAGGAATCAGCCGGTGGTGCAATGACTTCTACGCCATATCGTGATCCTCGAAAGGGTAAAGGCAAGGAGAAAGAGGTTGTGCTAAGCGAGCCTCTCCCTGAGCCTCAGGTTGACGAAACCATCTTTCACTCGCAGGAGAAGTCGTCTCGGCTTCCCTCAATGTTACATGGTCGTAACAACTCGTTCAGCTTTGGTCAGACGGTTTTCTTCTCGATGAATGACGCTTCCAATAGATCATCTACCTCTTCCGCTGTACCCTCCCTGACGTCGAGTGACACGAAGTCAACACCGGATCGAAGTATCGCCTCGTCTCATTCATCTATCCGAAATCGTAGTCGCGCTTTGAGCGACACCGTCTTCCATTCCATGCTGCGTTCTTCTCCATCCAAACCACCAGAAGCTGATATCAACGACGAATCTTCTTCCGAGCTCATTGTATATTCCCCTTCCAAACCTGAGCCTGACCCCTTCAGTGCAACTGCCAACACTTATTACACCCCTCAGACCATGATCCCGGTAACTCCCCCGAGAGGTGCGCCTACTCATGTGCGTAAAACCTCTAAGGAAGATAGTCTCATCGTCTCCCTTCAAACTCAACTGGCACTGCAAACGGAGCTTTGTAGCCAGTACGAGACTGATTTACGGGCTCGAGATGAACTGTGTCAGGTCCTTGGGAACAAACTCACCGAGTTGGAGAAAGAGGACGTGAAGCGGAGAGGCATCCTTAGAGCTTGGAAGAAGAAGGTGGCAGAACTTGAGCGCACTTGCCGATTCCTCGAAGAAGAGGTCGAAGGATCGAGGCAGGAGAGTATGGAGCGTAGTATTATGGACGAGGCCAGTGGAGAAGCGCTCAGGATGCTGCATCGACAGATTGCCAGTTTGGAGAGAGAGAAGGGCGAGATGTCCAAACGCGAAGAAGGTCTCCGCGAGGAGGTTGAGACTTTGGAGGCTCTTGTAAAAGAACGTAGCGAGGATATCATGAACCTGAAGCAATCACTTTGGACTCGCGACGAGAGCCAGCGGGAGCTGCAGAAAGGCATCCAGGAGGCACAGGAGCAGATGGAGATGATGGGTAATATCAGCATTGGGATGATCGACGAGGGAGAGCTGAGGAAGCATATGGCGGAGAGCGAGCAGCGTAGTGAAGAAGAGAGGGAAAGACATCGGACTGTTGAAGCTGAGTGGGAACATCAGCGAGCTGAGCTCGTTATGACTGCCGAGAACGCAAAAGCCGAGACAATTGCCCTCGAAGGCGAGTTGGAGGCTCTCAAGCAACAAATGAAATTACGTGAAGACGAATTTACGACGTTAAAGACCGAGCTCGAGGCCCAGTGGGGACATGCCGAAAAGGCAAGCGAGCAGATTGATGCGCTCGCGGCCGAGAAGCTTGCACTAGAGAAGGAGCGCGATGGTTTGAATGACGAAGCTCAAGAGCTACGAGAGAGGATAGTGGTTGTGGAGAAAGAGAGGGAAGAACAGCAGCAGCAGCGAGACAGTTTGCGCTCCGAGCTTGATCAGGCGGAGGAGAGGATTAACAATATGGAAGTTGAGTGGAACGAGAGCGAGAACAGGAGGGCGGAGCTTGAGCAAGAACTCGGAGCGCTCGAGGAGGACAAGAAAGAACCTCAAGGAATGATTGAAGATCTTCAGCAACAAATGCAGTCAGTGAGT
>RCHF01004571.1:0-10147 GCA_003987895.1 Neonothopanus nambi | reverse complement strand
ATATACTGTTAGAGTATTTACCTTGAATAGCGTATTCCCCGCCCTCAATACGCAACGCACCCCGTCATCAGGACCCAGTAGGTAATATTCATCGTCGCGGATGAGGACACACTTCTCTCTCAAATCGTCTCGAGACGTAAACAGTTGATCTCTATGACGATGTAAGACCCTTCGGGGTCGCTTAGACCGAGGGGACGCCGTGAGGTCATAATCGGAACTTGATTTTGACTCTGTACACAGCCCATCAGGTGTATAGCTGGGCTGACAGCTAGCAATATACTGGCTCTTTTTGGGCGATTTACGGAACAGACCAAGGAGAAAACGGATCGTGTGGGTGGGATCGAGGATGTCGACGGGGACCATTTTCAGGGGAATCGGAGGAGGAGAGCTACAAGGACAACCAGCCGCTGAGGGGCTTGGTGTAACTGCACGGAGACTGACTGTAGTGCAGTATGTTGAGGAGAAAATGAAGGCCCTTAGACGGAGGTGCAGGGCCCTATATTACTTGGTCTCTTCGTATAAACATGACCTAAACACGTGTATGGGGTAGAGGGGAAACGGCCGGAGGAAACGTGTGAGTCGATGTGAACAAAGTGAAGTTGAATTCGGCTCGACGCGTCGATGTCCCAATCGAAAAGGAGAAGGTTTCATTTGGTAGATAGAAAATTGCGTATGGCGAGTTCTTGGTGTTGGTTCTAAACAAGATGAGAGATCGATGGGTGCTTCTGTTTCTGGAAGTTAAGTTCTATAAGACCCTTCGGCACTTTCCTGGAACCATGTGAAGGAAGATAAAACATTCAGCTTGAAATAGCACAAGTATCTGAACAACGGGACATCCATGATTAAATCAACTTCACTATTAAAGATTGCTACACTACTTACTCATGGGTATACTGAAAGCACAAACATCCTTCACAAGTCGAAGTGATGATGAAGGTTATTCCAAACCTGTAGTCTCCTCTTTATCAACGCTTCAAATGCCCTACGCCTGCAGCCCTCAGACATGCGCGAGGCTAGCGCGGGATCACAACTCAACTGCCCTTGTATATGAAGTAACCTCCTGATCACATCCACAGTGGGGAAGGGCCAGTCTCGCTGAACAAGCGCACCCCACTTTGAATTCCACGCCACTGTGCATCTTTCAGGGAAGACGCAGTTTCGACAATGCATATATGCCGGCGGTCTCTTCCCTATCTGTTCCCACCAACACTGCAGCGAGTAGTATCCGCACAAGACATGCAGGTTTTCGGTAGAGCTAAGTGGAACCCCAACGTCATTGTCTGCGGAATTGGATAGACGTGGCTCAAGATCGAGCATATACATGTAGTACGCATGGCTGAGAAGAAGCTGGAGGCTGCAAAGCGCCGAATTTTCCCAGTTGGTCACTAGACGGATAGCATACACCGGCGATAGCTCATGCATGAGCATTCGACAGGCCCAGAGGTTCTGAATAGAATCTACGAGCGCAGTGTGATTATATCGGAGAGCAACCTTTAGTGCGCGCGTAAGCTCGATGATCGAAGTATCACGCAACGGAGAACGCGTGAGTTTAGATGAAGCCCATGACTGTAAGCCCGTTCTCGACCAGCGCTGAAGCGCAGTGCAATGGTAGGTGAGGGCTAAGTCCGCCACAGAAAGAAGTTGGTGAAGAGAGACATCGGATGGGTCTGGTAAGTTTCTAAGGTAATACTCAGTGAAGGGAATAGAATGCAACAAGTCACACTTAACATACTCGATGGAGGCCAGAACATAAAGGAAATCGTAAAATTCCTGCGCTGTATGCCCCGCAAGCACAATGGGATTCCGCTCGTTTCTGCCTTGTGGGTAACGTGAAATGAGCAGTCTTTGGAACGCAGTCGAATTGACACATAACATGGCGAGCTTGACCTACAAAAATGTTAAACTTCTATCATCTGAAGAGATTACCGATACATACTCACCTTGAATATACATGGAGGAACTTTGATGAAACAGACATCTTTCTCTATCGTATCTCTGGGAGTTGCAGTCCGTTTTCGTGATTCGGAAGCTGAGCTACATCGTGTACACGTCTGAAAGGAAATTTTTATCCTGCTTGAAACAGAAATCGTCATGATAAGCAGAGCGCTAGAATAATGGACACTCACAATACCGTACGATAGACAATATATAGGACTTGCTAGAGTAAGGCGTGTATCTCCAGACAAAAAGCAAACGAGGTCGATGCGGTGGTGGCCACAAAAACACAGTTGGTGACTATGTCATCGCGGAAGAAAACAATTATACAGACGGGGACAAAGTTGGAAACTAGGTCCGAATCAGTTTGTTGTAGCAACGCTCAGTGTCCAGCGGTGTCCAGTCAGCGAACAAGAGATTTAGCTTGCACACAAAAAGGAACGGTTACCACGTGTATCTTTTTATTGTCCGGCATCAAGTTGTTTCACTTCAGAGTAAATAAGGTCGAACTTGAAGGAGAGGTATGTCCTTAGATTGATAGATATTCAAGTACAGATGTAAAGATTCAAATTTCAGAAATAATAATACAGTTGCAACAGCTTTGAAACGCGAGCTCTAGTTTGACGATTCTGCGAAATCCAGTAATAAAGCGCGAAGATTGTCTCGGCACTGGAGCGTAACAGCCATGAGTCGCAAAAGATGTTCTGGTTCCGAAGCCTGCAAGACCAGAGTACCATGAGTGGTTGGAGATAGTCAAGGACTCGGAGCGGAACTCACCAAACAGAAAGCGTCCAACTCCGCTGCTGACTTGGGAGAGAGCTGCATTTCTTTCTTTAACTTCTCGGCTATTGCAGTGAGCGCTTCAGAGCTCGAAGAGCTAGGGCTATTGTGAGCTGGATCGGCTTCTGCAGCACAGTGTTAACTAATGACTACATTATGCAGTTGAAGAGTGGCATACCTTGGGTGTTGCGGGCAAGTGGCGACTCGCGCTCAACATGATGTGCAATGGCAGAACTACTACTCTGTAATCGAGAGTTCCCAGGCAGCCCTGCTTCTATATTCAAGAAGTTCAGCGAGCTAACTTCGTCAAACAAGAAGAGTCGTGCTTACCTTCTGAAGAGTCGCTCCCTGTGGTGACGCAGGCGCAGTGTTTACAATGCTTAGGCCTAACATTCAGAGTTATGGTTACGATGTTCTGGTCCTGAGAGTCCGTATTGTGCGACATGATAATGAAATCGTAGATAGGGCTTTGAACGAGTGCAGAGTACAAGTTGAGGATCTCGATTATTAGCAGAGACGTCTCTGGGTTATATACCACATCTGAGAGCCGAGCTTTGACCGAGCTTTGCAATTTCTGATCCACAACGCGTTCCACCACGAGCAGAAGTTCAAGCGCGAAGATAATGCCGATCCACTTGTGAGTGTCAAATAGATGTGAACAAACAGAAGCGCCACACGAGTACCAGAATGGCCAATTCGAACATTAAGGTAATCATCGAGCTGTAAGTCACTGAGAGATTGTTCATTGGTCAGCTGAAATGAGTACCAGAATGGCCAATTCGAACATTAAGGTAATCATCGAGCTGTAAGTCACTGAGAGATTGTTCATTGGTCAGCTGAAATGAGTGTGAACAAAGAAACTACATACCAGGAGCATCGTGCCTAGCGCGCCGATAGCCAAAGCAATGAGGATCTGATTTCTGGTTTTTTGAGACAATTCTTGATTCCATTGTGTCGCTTGGTGCTGAAGAATAGGTATTACTCGCGCGCCAATTGGCAACAGGGTAGTGCAGGGTAGTGCTGAGAGGGATTGAACTGAAATTTCACAAATGGCTTTTGAATGACCACGTCTCTTTGTGCGCTGCATTTCCAAAAGGCACAGTAATTGGAGCTTTGACCTTGGATTCGGTGCCATAGCGATATTAGCATGTACGCGTATGTAGTTCTTGTGCGAATACGGGCTGAATTTACGTTTGAGCTGGAAGGAGTAGTGACACTCAGGAATCAGAGAGAAAGCGGATCGTGTGGCTGTGCCAGCAAGTTCCTTTCTTCAACTTCGGCCGTCGATGCTCGTCGCATCGCGCGACCCGGGGCCTCTGGACCTGGTATTATTCCACCGTTCGGAACGAATGGCTCGTCTTTAATTCTTCTTTTTGCAATCCATGAGCATGCAAAATCCTCCCACGTCAAATCTATTTCAATACTAAAGTGAACTTCGCTCGAGGTATTTCATATCGAGTCCTTTCGATAAGTGCTCGAATGGCCAGGAAAAAATTGCCCGGAGATCTGGTTGCTACATTGCTGAAAGGTATGTACTCCTCGCAGCTGCCTTCTGCTCGACTTTGTCTCGGTCAGAATAGCTCTGACATCGGTTAATCAGAACAGGTCGTTCATGGCCACCGCACTGTTGCTCGGTTCCACTGTGAATGCAGTAATACCTGGCTTTGAGGAAGTGCTTACGCTTTCGAACCTTCAGCCCATGCGCCTTACATGCTCAGCGTGGTAATGATCACCTTGCCTCATGTTTCAGCATGTTGAATAAGAACCGCCATCCCTGCCATTCTCTCCAGTCCCCAAGATGTATCTCAATATGACTCTCCTACGCGGGGAGTACGCGCCAACTACTGCTGGAAACATCGATATTTTGGCTAGAAGACAGGATTGGCGTGAGTCGCGCTCGTTCTTCTATCCTGAGTTTCCGCTCCGACACGTGTATGATTCACAGAAACTGCAGTCCTTCAACTGAGTGTTGCTTTCATTATCTGGTTCTTTTCTAGAATACCAGCTATCGGTAAGTACTTCGCAACGCGTTTCTGAGTATCTGTTCATTGACTCTCGACTTTCGACCGACAGCGCATTACGTCTATGTTCTCTTCACTATTCCTTCCGATTGGCCCTTGCACGCTTACCCTGTCGTGGATGCATACCGTGAGTTCTTGAATCCAGAGTCATGGACAATGGTCCCTGACTCCTTGTCATGCCAGTCAAGACCCATTCGTACCTCGTTATCTGCGTCTCCAGTATAATCTTTTTGGGACCCATATCTCTCGCGTTGCCACTAGTCATCATCCAAGACCTTTGTGTCTGTATTCTCTTGAACATTCTCCGTTTCTTTCATGGSCTCATGCCARGTGAGTTYTCYGTGCTTTCTCGAGAGTGTTAATTGTAGCCCCCAGCTGATCTAGATATTTCTAGCCTCCCGCCTGACTAGATATTACTATGCACATACAAATGCGATGGAGTTCGCGCCAGAGTGTCTCAAGTTCCAAGCGATTTTTGCGGGACTAGAGAGGATGGCATCAACTTACAATACATGGACGACGAGATTCATGCTGCTTCTCTTTATTAGAGTCCTGGCCATTATATTGGCTATATATGTGACAGTGATGAAGATGATGTATTGGGGCTGGTAGAACGGTATAAATGGTCGAGATTGAAATTGGCATAGGGCGCTGGGGTTGAGCCAGGTGAATCCTATCTTGATTTTTCACTTTCTTTCGAGAAAGATATACTTCCATGAGGTGTGTTTTGGCAATCTGGACGGACAACAAGTGAACCAGGAGTACTCAGTATATGTAACCGCCGTCGACTTACATCCCTCCTCCAATAGCAGAGCAATGAATGCAGGTCGTGATTTTTCACGATTCTAGTTGGATCCTGCTTAGTTGGTCTTTGTGTTCGCCGGCCTCCACGGCTTCTCACCTAATTTATATGATTCTGGGCCTCCATACCATTGCCCTGCCGAATGGCGAATTCTTTCAGAGACACTCCACCCTCGGCGCGGCTTGAAACCAGTTTGCTCGTCATCCAATAGACTTACGGGTACGGGCGCGAAGGAATGACGACCCGGTTTCCTGCGGGTTACTACTAAGTACTATTTTATATTCTTGCACTGCGTGTCACCCGTAGAGACCTGCAGGTCAACACGTACCCGAACCAGTGAATAAAGCACCAAAAAGACACCGGTCGATCCTCTTGAAAGTTTAATACCTGCAGGTCACGACCCGGATCAACCAATGTCAGTCTCTGATACAGCGAATCATTCCAATTCATGAGTGCGTTAAATAAATCGTTAAAATGACTTGAAGGTGCAGTGTTCGTGGTAACAGTCTATTGTCCAAGCTGGAGCGTTCGTATCATATTTGGAAGTTTGATCTAAAAGGCGCTGCCAAACATGCACCTTCAACACAATCGGCGACTACAGCGACAATGATGAGCAGCAAGCCTCCAAAGCCGAGAGCTGGGCCGTCTCAGCATACGGGCGTATACAAAGCAGATTCAATTAAAGTTAGCCTTTATACTACCTTGAGGAATAACAAGTTCATCGTATACAGGATGTCGCAGAACTACTCAATATCAACATATCGGACGCGGTGGCGACTGCTTTGGCCAGTGATGTCGAATACAGGATACATCAGGTCGTGGAGGTGAGCATAGTAGCTGAATGTGTGATATTTTGCTTCACTTTCGCTATAGGAAGCCGCAAAATTCATGCGCCACGGGCGTAGAACGACGATGACAACATCCGACATTGACCAAGCATTACGCGTCCTCAACATCGAGCCGTTATATGGACATACACCACATAATCCTCCAACATTCCGACGAGCGCCGCCATTTATCAGTGGTCCTTCAACGGGAACAGTTTATTTTGTTGAAGATGAAGAAATCGACTTCGACCGCGTCTTGCGAGAAGAGAAAATTGCCTTGCCTAAAGGCGTCAGCTGGACAGCTCATTGGCTGGCAGTGGAAGGTGTTCAACCTCTCATACCAGAGAACCCGCCTGCGATACCGAGAGATGTGGATGCAGAACCTCCAAAAACGAATGGCGTATCGACGGCGCCAATTGCTCAGCCGTCAGGTACCTTGCCACAGATAAACGGTGTAGGTGGGGCTGCAGCAAAGAAGCAACAACAACAGCAGCAACAGCAGCAGCAGCTCGTCAAGCAAGTCCTTTCGAGGGAACTGCAGCTCTACTATACCCGTCTTACCACCTCTCTCATACCTCCCACAAACGATTTCGCAAAACGCACAGCCGCATTGGCAAGTTTGCGGAGCGATGCTGGGTTGCAAGCACTCTTGCCGTATCTCATCCGATGGGTTGGTGAAGGCGTCGTGGGGGCATTGAAGGACGGTTCGCAGGCCGAGAGCGACGGGAAGGTGCTGGAGGTGCTCATGGATGTGATAGCTGCGATTCTTGAGAACCAGACGCTTTTCGTGGAACCCTATGTAAGTTGGTCTCAATTCTTATGTATATGGAAAATTACTGATTATATGCTACTTTAGCTACATCAAATCCTCCCTCCTCTTCTTTCTACCCTCCTCCATTCGTCTCTTCCTCACTCACACTCGACACTCCTCCGTACCTCCTCCTCACAAACACTCTCGCGTCTACTCACCAAACACTCGACTACCTATCCCTCGCTTTCCCCACGAATCATGAAGACATTGCTGCTCGCACTCATTTCTCCAGGCAAGAGCAAAGGCACCAGAGAGGGCGCCATACGGGGACTCATCGGTGTCGGAAAGGAGGCTGTACGCAAAGGCCTCGTCGAGGGCGGAGGCGCGAAAGTCGTTGGGAGCGAGATATCCGATGACCCAACGGACTTGGTAGACAACACTGCGTTGACCAAGGCGGTTACGGTATGTTTTCAAGTGTTTTGTACCTTCACAGATCCTTGTGATTGACTTCACTCTGGTTCCTGATAATAGGAGGCTTTACGGGTACTCCATCCGCCTTCGGATTCAGAAATGACGGATGCGCTGAATATGGCCGTTGACGCTGACGTGGAGGTCGCAACCCGGTTGCAGGAGGTCTTGGGAGAATATTTTGCGCAGAGGCTGATGGGAGACGCAGCTTGGGCGCGAGCAGTTTTGGGCGAGAATGTGGATTCGCAGATGATATAACGCTCGACTTTGTATTTTCATTACTTTGCTCTGTACTTATGATTGAAGCTCATCGCGAAATACTAATATACGACCAAACTTATTTTTGACTTTGATCGTCGTCACAAAGGAACTCGAAAGCGTTGAAAGCTCTTGTGATACTAGTACTGTCCATTGATGCGGAAGGAAAAATACAACGAATAATATCATACACTTCATGTTATTATAACACTACACTATTGAACAGTAAGTCCATCTCATTTGTTATCACCGGCTCAGAAGTTGGTGTCAGTCTAGATAAGTGGACGTGTGAATACGCATTACAGAAAGACATTCTCAGAAGGAACAACAACAAACCTTCCTTTCTTGTCCACGTTCAACCATACCTAGATTCCCGGTCACTTTGCCAAGAGTAGTCTCCGCAGTGCCTGAAACAGGCTACAGTCAGCATATTCCAGGTAAAACCAGTGGAGCACAAATATATAATTACCTTTGATCTTGTCCCCGACACCGGGACGGCCAGACCTGTCGACACCGGTGCTACCAAAGTCATCAGCGTGACGTCTAGTGTCGTATCCTTGGGTGTCAGTGTCGTCGCTGAATCGAACAGAACCGCTAGTACGGCCTTGAGTGTTGTCAAAGTCGTTACCAGCCCCGTAACCTTGCGTGTCAGTGGTGTCGCCCATGTTTCTGCCACCACGGTTCGACCCCATGCTGAAGTCGTTGTCGAAGTTGCTATTGCCTCCGGCACCCATACCAGTGTTGGTGCCGCGGCCTGAAGCGAAATTGTTATCGTCAAATCCTAGGTTGCCACCATCGAGAGAAAAAATGGTAAGATTTTGGAGGCGGGTTAGAAACAAGTGATAGGGCTTACGATCACGGCCACCGGAAGAAAACTCTGGTGAAACAGTCAGGTCTTTGAAGTGAATGAATACGAGAGAAATGCTTACGGTCGCGGCCACTGGGCTGGTCGTTGAATCCGGTGGAGAGGTCTCCCGTGCGGTTCAAGCCGTCATCGCGGCGGGAGCCTGAGTTGAAGTCGGTGTCGTTATCGAAGTTGCTCTGGTTGTTGTAAGACATGGTGGTAGAGTTCTGCATTTCAGTGCAAATTCTGAAGGGTTTTTATAGGATAAATGGAATGACACTGCATGACGCAGTCAAGACGTACTTACCGAATATTGAAAGCAGACAATTGGATTTTCCATGACGTTGAATCTCTCCTGTTGAGGAGTAATAGCTCGAGGTTTCTGAGCTAGAGCATTGATGTACAATAAAAGTGTGGAGATTCGTTGGAGTATACCTGCGTTGAAGGTGCGCGACGCGTGCTAATGATTTTACTACTTAGAAGACGCGTGACGTGGAGCAGCAGCCCCGCGAAACGCGTGATATCTGGTAGAATTTGCCTAACTCAGTAACTGGTCTTGCGCCCTAGATTGAAACCAGATCTTGAAAAACAGTGCCTGAATCAGCGCCGATATGACTCGAAATATGGAATCCACCACATACGAAATCCATTCCATCCCATACCCGCCGCCCCCAAAGCAGGTCCATAAGTATGCTTCTCTCCGACTACTTGCCCTTGGCACGAATCCAGAATGTTTTTCGTCTACGCACGCCCGGGAACAAGCCTTCACGGAGGAGGAATGGAGAGAACGCATAGATAATTCTAAAAGAGTCACTTTTGTCGCCGTAGCGTCTCCGCGATCGCAGGAAGATAGCGCATCCACGCAGCCACCGTGCGCGAGCTCAGCGACACGCCCTCTACTAGATGATGACGCATGTCCCTGGGTTGGGCTAGTTACTGTTCTCACCCCGGAATTTTGCAAGTCAGTAGGATCAGCAATTCCTGAATCATTGCAACTTGCACCTCTGTCGGATGTCTATATCCTTGTGAGCATGTGGGTGCACCCTGAACATCGACGTAGAGGGCTTGGAAGTAGACTGATGTCTCAGGCTATGGATTGGGTGCATGCAAAGTCTAGTGATAGGGCAATTGATTCGGCGAGTTTGGATAATCAAGGGAAGGAGAAATACCTACTTCTGGAAGTCTCCAGAAGTAATCATGATGCAGTTGACTTGTACAAGCGGATGGGTTTTAAAGAAATTGGCGACGACGGCCTTTCCGAGGCTTGGATGGCATTGACCTTGTACTAGACCGTGTTATTCGCATCTTTCATTCGCTCTCGTTCTGTGGAAACGTTGAAACCAAAAAATTCTCTGTGATATAATACAGCTCACCTCGATAACACTTCTGCCTTCCATATCCAACCTAACCCGTGGTCAATCTTCCAGAGTATGTATTGCAGCGTGCGGCACCGCTCTATAG
>RCHF01004570.1:0-18187 GCA_003987895.1 Neonothopanus nambi | reverse complement strand
AGAAGTGTCAGAAACATGTGGTCGTCGGGCGGCCTGGAGAAGAGAATCTGGGTAAAGAAGGTGGGGAACTTGAGACGAACGAGATTGACGAGCTCGCAGCAGACAACATTAGTCGGACTATCATATTCTATGCGAATCAGACGCTGAGGACAATTGCGATTTGTTACCGAGACTTCGAGGAATGGCCACCGAAAGGAGCCAAGGTTGACGAGGAAGGAGAGGTCAGTAAATTTTTGGTCGTTTGCCCTTGTTCTCAAAATCAACTTTGCTTTAGGTGGACTGGAACGATCTCGCCAAGGACCTTACACTCATCGGCATTACTGGTATTGAGGACCCTCTTCGTGAAGGTGTCCGCGATGCTGTAACAAAATGTCACCGTGCCGGCGTCACCGTCAAGATGTGCACTGGTGATAACGTTCTAACCGCTCGTTCTATCGCTACCCAGTGTGGTATTTTCACAAAGGGGGGTATCATCATGGAAGGACCAATTTTCCGAAAACTTTCTCAACCCGAGATGATTGAGATTGTTCCCCGGTTACAAGTCCTTGCACGATCCTCACCGGAGGACAAGAAGATCCTCGTCGAGACGCTTAAGCATATTGGCGAGATTGTCGGTGTAACTGGCGATGGTACGAACGACGGTCCTGCACTCAAGACCGCAAACGTTGGTTTCTCCATGGGCATTGCGGGTACTGAGGTCGCTAAAGAAGCTTCGGATATCATTCTCATGGATGACAACTTTGCGTCTATCGTTAAGGCGATTATGTGGGGTCGTTGTGTCAACGATGCGGTGCGAAAGTTCCTGCAGTTCCAAATTTCCACCAACGTCACGGCTGTTGTCATCACTTTCGTGTCTGCTGTTGCCTCTGTCGAGGAGTCGTCGGTCCTTTCCGCTGTTCAATTGCTCTGGATCAACATTATTATGGATACTTTTGCTGCACTGGCGCTTGCGACCGACCCTGCTTCCGAGGCTTTGCTCGACAGGAAACCCGACAAAAAGAGTGCACCTCTATTCACAGTGGATATGTATAAACAGATTCTGTTCCAGAGTACATATCAGATCATTGTGACTCTGATCTTCCATTTCCTTGGGCGTCAAGCTCTGGACACCGACAACGACACAGTCGTGCAAACCATGGTCTTCAATACCTTCGTCTTTGCCCAGATCTTCAACTCTATAAACTCGAGGAGATTGGATAGAAAGCTCAACATTTTCGAGGGTATCACCAGGAACTGGTACTTTGTCACCATTACCCTGATTGGTTAGTGCTTCCCTGGATTTACTTGAGTATTCTTACTAAAATTTCTCGTGCAGAGATCGCTGTTCAAATCCTTATTGTATTTATTGGTGGATCCGCTTTCCAGGTTACACGAGTAGACGGCAAGATTTGGGGTATTTCTCTCGCGCTCGGCGTTGTCTCCATCCCTCTAGGTGCCATCATTCGTCTCATGCCCAACGAGCCCTTCGAGAAAGTATTCAAGAAGTTAGGCCTGCTTGGAAAACCCGAAGTTCTTCCTACAACTACCGTTGATCGGGAAGGCTGGCACAGCGCAATTTCGCTGGTTCGTGACAATCTTAGTACATTTGCAAACGTGCGGGGTGGGCGTATGCGTTCCTCGTCCTTTGTCGTGAAGAGCCGCTCGGCCAAACTGAGCCCTGATCATGAACCTCTTCGAGTGTCAGTGCCTCTTTCTTCTAAAGCAGCTTCCATTCGTTACTGACTTTTGTTTGACATTAGTTCCTCTCTCCTCACGATGGCTCCTACGCTCATAGCTGGTGCTGTTGCAACTCATGGTTACGCGCACAGTGGCACGCTGTCCGATCCTACGTCCAACGACCCCTCAAGATCTTCTGCCGCTCTATGGGAAGGCAAGCTTCAACTTCACCCAGACACGTCGCCCGATGACCCAGCATATAAACGCTTTGGTGGCGACCAAAATATCGTATAATCATCTCTATACCATGATGCCGGACACAAGCATGACAGTACATGCAATCTGCAATCTAGCTGTTATTGAGTCACCTCAACTCGCCAGACGCAGCCGGAGCACCTCAAATGAGTCTCAGTCTACTTATCTCCGACTCCGCCTCTGATGACTTCGACTACATTGCTGCCTCACCCTTTCGACCTTCACATTGTGTATACTTTGGCACGCTTCTAGTCTATCTTATCAAGCCGTAATTTGCATTCGCTTCGGGCGGTGAATCCTTCTCTATTCACTGCGACTTCTACATTACTTGCTCAACCTTTAGTTCGGTATTTGGCGATAGATTTCTTCATATTCATTACTCATGACAGGCTTCACGACAATGAATTCGCATTATTTTATATAAATTTATAGACACGCGGCAATGCGATACAAACGGGTTTTATGAACAATCTGAAACGTACATGTATTATTACGGACGTGATGAGTCTCAGTAGATACCCCAAAGAGGCAGGACTGTTCCTTAAATTAGCATACATAATCATAGAATGAAACATTTACGAATATCCTTTATTTTGTTGTGAATGCTATCTATCCCTTGGAGAGGTTCAGAAGGTGCATTTACCTAGGAAGCTTCAGGCTGTAATTCGGACATCTCGATGTAGCTTACCACTGTTGAACTGTATGTCTAGCCTGTGTCCTGTTTTAGCACGTAATATATTCTCGCATGGCTTACAGCACAAAGGGGGCAGTGTTGCGACAGCTAGTAGTTTTGGTGCGGGCGAGACAGCTTGCTAGCAAGACAGGGGAATTACAGACAACAATTCGACAAAATTATAACAACAGCGTCCATCTAGTATGTAGAAAGATATTATAGTACAGCATCCTCCGGGATTCTGTAGTACAACGGCTGAATATGAGGATAGTGTGTAAGGAAGAGCAGTAAATCATGGCATAGAAATTTTAACTCGCCGTATTGAATACATGATAAAAGTGTCCATTCACTCCACCTTGTCTTTGATTACCGTAATATGTCATGGGAAACCACTTGACAAGGATTTCAGTGTCAAAAAAACAAGCAGATTCCAAATCATCACGCACATGATCCTCAGGTAAATTCTCCTTGAATGATCGTAGATACCTCGCCTCACGAGTGTCATTTGTTACAGAATGACCATGTTTTGGAAGAATGAACTGTGCGACTTGCAGCTCTGTGTCTGTGATTGTGCCCCTCGATAACCGTGCGTATGATGTTCGATACAAACCGCGGTAGAAGATGTATTCACACCTTCCGCATGAAGTTTAGTTACACACGTATGAAGGCATACAAGGACGGAACCCACCATCTATCGAAATCGTCTTCATCGACGTCGTGGACACGGCCGTCCTAATATGCACTGCAGTGAAGAGGTGTTTCAGCTTGGAACAGGGTGGTCACACTTACCTCAACCATGATCTGGTATGGTGCCGCTGCAGCAAGGTATGAGCAATATATTCCATTGAGTTGTCATAGGGTATCGAAAATAACACATACGTCTTGGGGCGTGCGGACGGGTGACAACATACCCGAGGAAGATGACAGGCCGCGGATATGATGCTGCCATGATTCGTGCTAATTCCTTACTCTGTAATTCACGATCTATGGGATCTTCCTCTGCAATGTTGTGAATTGAAATTTGCACCAAGCTTGCACAGCACAAAACTTCGCACCTTGACCGTTATGGGAGACAACAACCGTGACTGGGGTGCCGTGTACATCTAGAACCGCTTCGATCGCGGGTGCCAATTCTCCATAGGGTGATGGTAAGAGGTGGTGGGTAGAATTAATGATCGGAAACTATCGTCGTTATAGTTAGTGCTCGTTTTCCTTGAAATTAGTTGTACTACCTTGGAGAGAAGAACACAGCCCCAAGTGTGTGAATTAGGGCCAGGTCCAAGATCCACATTCTAGGAAAAAATGAAGCTCAGACTGCGTTCAAAGGACAAGAAATGTTACACACATATCCCATGTCCTCAACTATCACTCTAGTCCTATCGGCATGTCAATACTCATGTCAAGCAGTCCTCGAATGAAAGATGCCCACAAGTCACGATTTCCGAATACAGTGCGCTATCAAATTTCATCAAGTTTGATAGCCCAAGATGAGAAGTGGAATGTGCTCACGTATAAATCTGTCTCCAACAGACCGACGACGTCGAGTTCCATATCTCTGCGAGATATATCAATATACTGTGAACCTTGGAGTAACAAGCATCCCACCTAATCAAGTTCATCGCTCGTCGTTGACTGTCACGACCTTCATTGTCTATACCAAAATGTAGTGTCCAGATCCCAGTACGTAACATCCTCGGGCCTGTTCGGAAAGGCTGAGGCGCTTTCGTTGGTAAACGATATAGCGTTGCGAGTACAGCAAACACTGAGATACAGGCAAGTGCTGTCCGGGAGTATGAAGCCATTGACGAAGAGAGTGACGAAGACATTTGCTGACGCCTGAATACTGGCCATCGGAATGCGAGCGATACACATGCCATCTGGGCCATGACAACCCTTAAGTGGGACGATGTCAGTACTATCAACATGAAGGCAACAATGCATGACTCAACAAATCAGTTCGCTCTCGCAGATATATGCCCCCGGGGACGAATGCATAGGCAACGGTCCAGACACTTGCCAGAACCAGCAAGCAATACAACAACATTGCGGCAGAATAGGTCTTGGCGATCGAATTCGTCGCGCTCGCAAAATGGAATACTACTGGTATAGACGCCATAACGAACGTTGACACCGTCAAGCCACCAGCGTAGCCAGGCCAGTCCCTATATTGGTACATCACGTATGAGCCCGCGCAGCCCAGCGCAAACCATAGTGGGCTCGCGAGAACATCAAGTCTCGAGGTCTTAAGAGCCTGCATGGCAAGCAATAGGCCCAGAGACTGACAAATCAGAGTCAAGGACCCATGAAAATTCGGCTGTGGCCCTCTTGCACGACCATTCTCAAACCCTGTCCATGACCAAGCGACAAGTATACTGGGATCGGAGAGTAGAGAATGTAGGGTGAATATCAGACCTCCTAGAGGGATGGCTCCGACTAGCCAGTGAGTGCTATGCTCCACGGTGTTGGATTTCTCGGCTTCAGTGCTCTCTTGCTCATGTGATGGTCTGCTGTGAGACTCGTACAGCGCAAGTAAAGCAAGAAGTAACCCAGTCTTATTGTACCCGCCAGACCTTTCGTCAATGAAAGGCCAAACTGGACTAGATATTTCAACATCAACTTTTTCATTACGGAGATATACATACCAGGATTGTTTGAGTGATTGGCATGCTTCGAAACGGACGATAGGATCAATCCGAGTCCAGTTACTGTAGGACGTAACTAAGCTGAGAGTGTAAGGACATAGATCATACACCAACGTACATATACTCTGATATGATGGTTTCTTTCGCCACGCCACCACTTGCGGTATGACGGCAGCTGAAGTAGCAAATGCCACGACGAACAGACGATGCAATGGCTTATCAAGGATATATGCTGCAAGCCCAACGAACGAGAGCAAGCGAAAGGTCGTCGTGCCGCCCCGTGTGCCGACCCAAGATGCAAAAGGTGATATTGAAAGCCATATAGGTGAAAGGACTGATAAAAGTGCTAATTCGTGTCCTGCGATACCCAATTCCCAGACAGAGAAATAAAACAAGGTTGGATGAAGCGAAGTGAAAATTGACCAAAAGATGTAGGCTTGATCCAATGTGAGTAACACTTTAATAGGTATGAAGAAGTTTACCTACAGAGATAAAGATCGGAAAGGAAGCTGAAACACGGTCGCCAACCCTCTACTACGCTGACCAATCTCGTTCTCCACGTTTGCGGAGTGGTAACCTTGGGTTTGGGAACGTCTGGTTTTTCTGGACGAGAGGGAGAATTGCTAATGTGGATGTACTTCACCGCACTTTGTCAGTGCCTCAGTAATATGGTTGTATAATGAGCGAGTAAACAACGTACCCTGACACACCATTCACGTTCGCTGACGACAAGTCACCAACTGAAATCTATAAGATGGTTTGCTACTTGAATAGGCATTACGCAACAGTTTCTAATTTACCTGTAAGTTGGAAACTTTGAATTCCTCCTCGGCCAAGGCATCAAAAAGTACATCAAGGAAAATGAGGCCCCATTCAAAGAAGCTGTATTGCGTGTAGGCTTCCGCCAGGTCACAAGCTAGACCAATGAGAGGGCGCGTTGTCACTTACCACCAGGAATTTGGTGTACTTTGTGCTGTATGAAAAAGTAAACCAACGGGAAGATTGTAAGGAAGAACCTAAACCAAATGTTTAATGTGTCTCGTCAACCACGGAAAGAATTACGTACGTGGAGGCAACAATCAACCTGTACGGCGTTGAGAACTGGTTGAGAATAGGATGACAGCAACTTTCGAGGATAACACGCGTACCTCTTCTTGCGAACACTTGGACATTGTTTTGATGTCGAATATATGCCCCCAATCATCCAGGGAACGTTGAGAACAATGTAAGAAATCATGAAGATGTCATGGATGTCATGGTCATCACTCGAAGTGATGTAGACCCAGCCACCGCAGCATAACGTCCGTACAATACCAGAGACGAAGACGACAGTTGGTAGAGAGGACTCGGCAGAGCGCTGGAGATAGTACAGGAGGCAAACAAGAGCGAACCGGGGGCCTGATACAGCGTACAGTTTCAGAAAGAGGTAAATGGCACACAAGGAACACACACCAGAAGTTATTGCGATTAGTATTTGGAACACATTCCTCTCCGGATACCAATCACCGATGCTATGTTGAATGGACCTATGAGCGTAAACATGCCTTGCAGACGCATTTAGAGCCTACGTTGCAGATACGGAAGGAAACCACTCTTGTGGATATCCAGCAATGGAGTTTTTGACGATCTTTTTGTAGTGCAAGAGTAAACCGAGAAAGAGAGCAAGGCCAAACGCGGTGTAAGCAAGAACAGTATGAACACGAGCTATAGTAGAAGCATTTAATACAAGCGGAGGACTAGACGATTTCCTGGGTTCGGACAAAGACATGATGGTTGAGGAGAAAGAAATGTCAGAGATGCTTATTACATTTGTATAGATCGGAGACTAACTGAACGCGTCGAGAGCAGTGGCACTGCAACACAAAGAATGTCCGAAGCCAGACTCGGTGAAATTATTCGTAAGCATTATTACATACGCTACATATGTCTCCCATTCCTATCACCGTATTTACTGGCTTTCTTGGTGCTGGAAAGACGACAATCATTCTATCTCTCCTTCCTCAACTCCCAAAAGATTACAAAGTCGTTCTTTTGAAGAATGAATACGGTGATGTCGAAGGTTTCTATCTCGCACCATTTCTTTCGTCCTGCTTTCTCAAATTTGTCAAGTCGATAGCAAACTAGCGAAGGAATCTAGCTTGACGGCTGTCAGTGAAATCTTGAACGGATGCATGTGTGCTCTACAAAATCTACCTTCATGACTTCTTACTCAAGATTGTTGAAGGTGTTGTGTCCTCGTCGGCCAAATGCAAAATGCTCTCCTAGAAATCAGAGGTATTGCCTATAAACATTCACACCGCTCGAAGCTCAATAATATATCTATTTGGAATAGATACATATCGTCCTGATCGCATCCTAATAGAGTGCTCGTGCGTAGCTCTCTCTCCCAGTTCGCTCAAACCTCTAATATCCAATTGTTGCAGGGGCTCTGCATTCCCTGCGACGCTAGCTTTTCAGATTCGCGAATTAGAACGGCAGACTGATGAGGACTTTAAACTCGACTCAATCATCACTGTGGTCGACGCCGAGAATTTCACAGGTTATGAAGATACCTCGCCTACCGCCAAGATGCAAGCGAGCTATACTGATATTATCCTGATTGTAAGCTACAAAAGAACTTTCTTTCATCGCAAGCTTGTGATATATCTTATATTTTTGCAGAACAAATCGGAACACGTCTCAGAACGACAGCTGGATACTGTCCTAGATCACCTTCATACCCTGAACGATCTTACCCCAAAGATACTATGCAAGGGAAAGAAGGGCGTCGATCCTAAACTGATATTTGGTATAGAGTCAGAACTATTTTCAGATAAGAATATTCAACTACCTGATCCTTCGCATGAAGACGAAGTACAAACTCTGACATTATATCGCGGGTCACCACCGGGTCTCTCGCACGGCCATGACCATGACCACGATCACGACGCTGCCTGCGAACCCAACGGATGGCCAATAGACCCGGATCGCGAGGAGGAAGCTGTAGAGAAGGATTTGCTTGTTGAAGCTTTAGAGAAACTCGGGAAAGAATCTGTCTGGAGAGTGAAAGGTTTCGTACGTATCAAAGAATCAGATACGAGAACAGTTTACATCCTAAACTGGGCCTTTGGACGGTATGATCTAACCAAGTCAGAAGACATGTTAGACGAAGGATGCGTTATGAAATTGACTGCAATGGGTGAACGAGGCGAGTTGCGTAGAGCTATTGGGCCGTTCTGTAGAGGGCTAGGCATTTCAATTTTGTAATCTAGACCAGATTAGATTAGAGTCATCACGTGAATATGTTTATCACATGTAATCTGCATGGATTTGGCTGCTTTCAGTTTTCACAACGTTAACTTCTTCCACTCACATCCCTCTGTTACTGTACTTGCTAGCAACGGGTCCTCCTCTTCGATTCGCCCTAGGGCTAGCGTAGAGGCGGAATGTTCTCGTATGCCTTGTCTACAGGTTAGGAATTATTAACAAGCTATGTTTCTCACCCTGCTTATTTATCATCTGTCAGCTACCACCTATTTTCATCTACCAGTCGACGAAGACGAGGATAAAGATATCGCATGTTATCAACGAAAATATCTGACATGGACTTCTGAACCTACTATCTCTGATGCATCACCTTCACCTTCTACCGACACTTCCCCTCCTTCTCATACCAGTGACCAAGCCGAGGAGGAAAAAGCCAAGACTCTGCATAGCGTCCTTGCAAACGACGATTTGTATGATGTTCTAGGCGTCTCCAGGACGGCTTCTTTTGATAAGGTTACGCTCAGACGAGCATACTTGCTTCGAAGTAGAGCTTGTCACCCAGAGTATGTAGCATCAAATACCCCTGACCGAACATCTATTCATCTCTGTATGTTTCGCTGCAGCAAATTCCCAGCAGATAAAGCTCGTGCTACACTTGCATTCCAAAAGATTGCGGTGGCGTACGATGTCCTTAGCAAACCCTCATCGAAACGTCTGTATGATTGCCGGTCGCCATCTTCAAAGTTTGATGTATTTGCTGTTCGACCCACTGGATATGCGGAACAAACCTTCCGAAATGCTGTTATAGGGGTGTTCAATGATTTTCTGGATGGTGATTTGGAAGTTGTGCGTACGCTACTAAGTTAGTGTCTGGAGTCTACTTAATTCAGAGAACCTGCTGACTCCCCTCGTCCCATATCGCAGAAGCCATCAGCGACCTCAATCCATCGCTAACACTGGGTGATGACGGCATAAATGCGGTTCTTACAACTTTGCAGAGCATTCGAGAGCGCGCGCTAAGTATGTCTACTTCCTGTCCATTTTTCCTTGCCTCTTAAGCTGTTCTTCCTCCACCAGCATGTCGAACGTGTATCTTCACTCTACACGCCGAACTCATCCGACTCATCCAAGTCCAGCAAGAAATGCGCCAGCTCTCCTACTTTGACCTCTTCGGTCGATCTCGTCTTACCATTCAACTCACCCGTATCACCCTCAGCCTGCCTATTGCTCTAGAGAAAGCTCTCGAAGAGCAGAATGCTATCTATGGTACTGGATCTCCGCCTGATTCGGAATCTAAATCAGGCGAGGGGTCGGGCTCGGGCGCGGGTTTGATATTACCTCGTCAGTTAAACGTTCTTATTCGGAGTGTTGACGTTGCGCTCGAGAAGATGGAACGTATTCTTAAATAGATTTTTGATTCTTTTCTGACTTTGAGACGATGTCTCCTAGTCGGCTTATCATTATACGTTTCCTCCCACCCTCCCTCCCTCCCTCTCTTTCTCTTTCTCTCGGTTTCTGTTTCTGCATCCTCGTGTCTCACCTATGCAACACCTATTAGACTGTGCGTTATTTACATTGTAGCTATAGAAGCGGAAAGCGTTACATTGCATCGGACGATATTATTACCTAGCTTTACTGTACACTTATATATATATTGCTTACTTATATGCATGCATCTTTCTTCTGGTCTGGGTGCTTTATCTATTCTTTCGTACTATACTATAAATTTGGGTTTTATGTTGGTATATACAGAAGAAAGGATCCGGAAAAAGGAAAATTCAGCTTGAGTGGCGACTTGGCCTGAAGAGTCGGAGGACATGGAAGTTTACGTAAGCTAACACTGCACAGAGCAAGCTAACGAGTCACCAGCGTCGTTGACTGCTTCACTCACATCAACTACTACTACCCGCACACTAAGACAGCGGATTTCACACTCGTTTCCGCATAAGTTGCCCCCCCAAAGGACAGAGCAACTAGCAGAGACACCTACTCTACCCACTCAGCATGCCGAAGGTCAGTTTTTATGCTTGATTTTTTTTAAATCGAATTCTTGCTTGCGGGTTGACTGACTGAGACCTTGGCGATTACATTACATTACATTGTACAGAATAAGGGAAAGGTACAGCGATGTTTTTGATCTTTCTTCGATGTTGGATCTCACCTATGTGCGATCATGCAATGATTTAGGGTGGAAAAAATCGTCGACGTGGAAAGAACGAGAACGATGATGACAAGCGAGAACTTGTCTTCCGGGAAGATGGACAGGAGTATGCTCAGGTCATCAAGATGCTTGGGAATGGTCGGTTGGAGGCTTTATGCTTCGATGGGGAGAAACGGTTAGCGCATATACGGGGTAAGATGAGGAAGAAGGTGCGTTGGTGTTGTTTTTGTGTTGAGCTTAGTGGTCGATGTTTTTTTCTTTCTTTCTGAATTGCAGGTATGGATCAACCAAGGCGATATCGTTTTGCTGTCCCTGCGAGATTTCCAGGACGACAAGGCCGATGTAATTGTAAAATACACGGCTGATGAGGCTCGTAATCGTAAGTTTGCGTCTTGAAAACACTTGTTTTGTTTCGTATCTGACATCCTCCTTTTCCTCCTTTTCCCCCCCAGTGAAAGCCTACGGCGAGCTACCCGAGAACGCTAAAATTAACGAGACCGACACCTTTGGTGAGGAAGATGGAGAGTGTACATTCGAGTTTGGTGACGAGGAAGAGGTGGATATTGATGATATCTAGATTGTATACTCGCCCCGAGCGGTCTGCTATGTTCTCATGATTTTGTGTGTTGTTTTCTGTTCGCATTCACATGTACTGTATACATACACTGTATTTGCAACGCAGTACGATATTGATTTTATTTCCGTCGATTCCGTACGCTAAAGCTGTTGAGAATGGGATCCGTCGGTGAGGGCTCCCGGCTATGCGCGCACGGTTGTGCAAACGTGATTGAGCATAATGGACATTGGATAGTACGTATACCCGAGGATCCCAAGGTGTTCATAGGGAAGTAGAGGGTATAGAAGGGTACAGATATGACAGCGTGTAGTATGAGATACAGCATAATGAACTCTACATTGACCTATAGATAGGACGAAGGAACTAAATCGCCATATCCGGAGAGAGTTCTGTCGACGGCAAGAAAGATGTATCCCGAAGTACGGCCAGGGCTCGGTTCAGATTACAGGATGCGAGTCATACGCAATAGCTGAACCGGGGAAAGTTCGTTGATAACAGATGAGCGTACAGCTGTTGCCGATAATGTGTTGTCCAATTGCAAAGGTGTGAAGGACGAGAGGCTGATAAGAGTGAATCAGAGTTCAGTCAGGCTCAGGGTACATTCGTTTGAGATGCCGATATTTCCGTAGAGAGTACAATGCGAGTGTTTCTGGAACAGCAGATGGTTGGAATTGGAAAGAGGAAAGGTGGTGAGTGCACACCATTCTTGATATACTCTCCAAGCTTTAAAGCTTTTTCGATTTCATCTGGGTCAGTGAGATTCCTGTTCTCTATATACATGAGATGAGCGTCCAGAACAAAAAGCAATACACGAAATCATACTCTCGAACATTTTCCTGAGTCTGCCGTGAAAATCATAGCTAGGAGACATTAGGGAAAATAAAAGAACAGAAAAAAAAAGACAAACGAAGGGTCCGGATAATCTCTACCAAGACGATGTAGCTCCTTGTATAATGAAATGGCTCTCAAACGTGTTGACATACGAGGTCGAGACTGTCGAGGACGAGAGGTTAGTCCGAGGCTTAGCTTTACCTAATCAGGAACAGTGGTCTCCGGTACTGCGTCAACCCATGTACACCGCCTCTGTCTCTGACCTCGAGGTCTCTCAGATCTTACATAACTCTAGACTAACCCTTCTCAGAGCAATGCGTTGCTACCTTCCCTCTCTCTGCAACTACAGCATTTGCAGAGAGTAGTTGCTGCGGGGCACACGACTCAAAGTCGACTTGTCGGTATTCTAAACAAATCCAGGCTTGGCGACAAAAAAAGGCACATGTAATTGAGAGAAACGTTTAGATTGTTTCCTTATTAGGTTAAAGCGTAGATGTGATTGGCTGAATTGGGACGAACGTGCCAGGGGAAGGTGTTAGACTAGATTTCACTTAAAATGCGGGTCACTAACCCTTCCCGCTCTTTACCCGCTCTTACGCTACTGCAATGGCCAGCGAGAGAGGTTCCAGTACGAACTCTGTCGAGCCCCACAACAAGACCTCTTATGCTCTCGATGAGCGCCGTCGTGCTGCTCTCGCAGAGGTCGACAATGCCAAGTTCTCGTAAGTATCTATTTCTATAACATTC
The DNA here is from genome assembly GCA_003987895.1 of Neonothopanus nambi. NCBI lineage: Eukaryota > Fungi > Basidiomycota > Agaricomycetes > Agaricales > Omphalotaceae > Neonothopanus > Neonothopanus nambi. The sequence goes on along the minus strand of RCHF01004570.1, from coordinate 5,399 downwards.
AATGTCTTTTTGATTCTGTCTATCAGTTGGTTCCATGTCAAGGTCTGCTGCGTCGCTGGCGTTGGCTTCTTCACCGACGCGTATGTTCTATTAATTGATTCGCGATCAGTCAATTCATTTCTTCCCCAGATATGACATTTTTGCCATCAACATTGCTTCGACAATGTTGGCCTACATCTACACCCCTAGTAGGACAAATCTCGTCTGCCTAGTCGCTCACTAACTTATTTCTACAGGCCACGGCTCTTCCCTCAACACCAATCAGGACTTGGGTGTCAAAGTAGCCACCCCTATCGGTACTTTTGTCGGCCAGCTCCTCTTTGGCTGGTTGGCTGATGTTGTTGGCCGTAAGAAAATGTGTACGTTGGTCGTTAATTACTTCTTGCAACCCACTCACCTGTTTCTAGACGGCTTTGAACTAATGATCATCATTATCGGTACTTTCGCCCAAGCTCTCTCTGGTTCTGCTCCTGCTGTCGGTATCATCGGTGTCCTCATTGTCTGGCGTTTCCTCGTAAGTCTCAATATCATCCTCGACTCCAATCAATGTCTTACCTTCTCTTTAGATGGGGATAGGCATCGGTGGTGACTATCCGCTCAGTGCTGTCATCTCTTCCGAGTTTGCTTCCACAAAAATAAGAGGTAGATTGATGACTGCAGTCTTTGCCTTTCAAGGATGGGGCCAGTTCAGTCAGTGGCATTATTTTGATCCATAGTCAAAAAATAACGTTTATTATCCAGCTGCTGCTCTTGTCGCTCTGATTGTCACTGCTGCCTATAGGGATGGCATCCTTGAAGACACTTCGCCCAACTTCAAACATGTCGATTTTATGTGGCGTATTCTCATCGGTCTAGGCTGTGTTCCTGGTTGCGTTGCTCTCTACTTCCGTCTTACCATTCCTGAAACTCCCCGTTTCACCATGGACATTGAGAGGAATATCCAACAAGCCTCGAAAGATATCGAGAACATTCTTACTGTTGGCCACTCTTCTGTTGACCCTGATGCTGTTGTCCAGCGTGCTGAAGCCCCCCGTGCTACCTGGGCTGATTTCCGCGCTCACTTTGGCAAATGGCAGAACTTGAAGGTTTTGATCGGTACTAGTTGGTCCTGGTTTGCCCTCGATGTGATTATTCTACCATTTATTCCCTTTCACTCGATGCTGATTTTATTGTCAGATTGCTTTCTACGGTCTCGGCTTGAACTCGAGTATCATTTTACAAGCCATTGGCTTCGGTACTCCTGTCAGTAAAGGTTCAGTGGGTGTATACGAAAACTTGAAGAACATTGCCGTTGGAAATCTTATCCTCTCTGCTGCTGGTCTTATTCCGGGCTACTGGGTATCCTTCCTTTTCATTGATTCTTGGGGTCGCAAGCCCATCCAACTTATGGGATTCATTCTCCTCACTATTCTCTTCGTCATCATGGGTATGTCAATTTAGTCTTGAGAAGAACAGTAGAAAACTGACACTGACTGCGATGGCAGGCTTTGCGTATGACAAACTCACCGCAACCTCTGGCGGCACCAAGGCGTTCGTCTTCCTTTACTGCCTGACCAACTTTTTCCAAAACTTTGGACCGAACACTACGACCTTTGTATGTGCTCTGAATATTTGGTTGCTCATATCGTTTACACCTCTTTTTAGATCATTCCTGGCGAGGCCTTCCCAACCAGGTATCGTTCCACTGCTCACGGTATCTCTGCTGCCTCCGGAAAGCTTGGTGCTATCATTGCCCAAGTCGGTTTTGCTCGTCTCAAGGACATTGGTGGCAAGAACCACTTTGTCCAGCATATGTATGTTGTATCTTCCATGTCTTTAATTCATATCCTGACACTGTTTTCCTAGTCTTGAGATCTTTGCTTTCTTCATGCTTACCGGTATCTTCTCCACCCTTCTCTTACCCGAGACCAAGGGCCGTTCGTTGGAAGAGCTATCGAATGAAGATCAACAAGGGTTCTACAAAGGCCCTGCTGGTCATGTCGAAGTGAGAGATGGTGTCGTAGCGAGTGCATAGTTTAAGATGACGATGTTGATGATTTCTCCACTACTACTATATCCTCTCATTCATGCCTTTCTATATGCATTGCTCCATTGACTATAAGTATACACAATCTGGGTGTATCGGTATCCTCTAGTAAAATTAATCCACGTGAAAGGATTTTTCTTTTTGTATAGTTTTTTCACGACTAGCTACTTAATATTACGTTCGCTATACTACTTAGTAGACGGTCTCTGCCGAGAAAAATGGATCTCTGAGAAAGTGATTTTGGGCTAGGAATGAACGTGCCATGGGAAGGAGTTAGACTAGATTTACTTTAAAATGAGACCCACTAATCCAGGACCCCCCAAAATAGGCGGGCATGTCTTACGCAGGTTCGGACAAAAATTGGCCCTAAAATCAGAAAATGTATGGTGCCGGTTCGGACAAAAATGTCACCGCCGAAGGCGGAAGCCTGGGGCAAGGTTCGGACAAAAATGTCACCGCCGAAGGCGGAAGCCTCGGGCAAGGTTCGGACAAATTTGGTCAAGATTGGCTCTGATGAGGCCACCCAGACCACAGCCGACCGCAGCCTCGGTTCTGCGTTCCAGGCAAACGTATGCCTTGGCCATGGTTCGGACAAAAAATTGCATCTTGGCCGGGCTTCCACCCAGTTCGGACAAAAATTGACGCGTCAGCGCCGACTTTGGTTCGGACAAATTTTGGCCAAAACAAAAAATTTTGCGTAAGACATGCCCACCTATTTTGGGGGGTCCTACTAATCCTCTCTGCTCTTTACAGCTCTTTACCCGCTCTTACGCTACAGCAATGGCCACCGAGAAAGGTTCCAGAAGGAGTTAGACTAGATTTTACTTTAAAATGAGACCCACTAATCCTTCCCGCTCTTTACAGCTCTTCACCCGCTCTTACGCTACAGCAATGGCCAGCGAGAAAGGTTCCGGTATGAACTCTGTCAAGCCCTACAACAAAATCTCTGTTACTCTCGATGAGCGCCGTCGTGCTGCTCTTGCCCAGGTCGACAATGCCAAGTTCTCGTAAGTATCTATTTCTATTCCATTCAATCTCTTTTTGATTCTGTCTATCAGTTGGTTCCATGTCAAGGTCGTCTGCGTCGCCGGCGTTGGCTTCTTCACCGACGCGTATGTGAAGTCTTCTATTGATACGCGATCAGTCAATTCATTTCATCCCCAGATATGACGTCTTTGCTATTGACATTGCTTCGACAATGTTGGCCTACATCTACACCCCTAGTAAGACAAATCTCGTCTACCTAGTCGCTCACTAATTTATTCCTACAGACCACGGATCCTCCCTCAGCACCAATCAGGACTTGGGTGTCAAAGTAGCCGCCTCTATCGGTACTTTTGTCGGTCAGCTCCTCTTTGGCTGGTTGGCTGATGTTGTTGGCCGTAAGAAAATGTGTACGTCGGTCGTTAATTTATTTCTTGCAACCCCCTCACCTGTTTCTAGATGGCTTTGAACTTACGATCATCATCGTCGGTACTTTCGCCCAAGCTCTCTCTGGTAAGGCTCCTGCTGTCAATATCATCGGTGTCCTCATTGTCTGGCGTTTCCTCGTGAGTCTCTACTCGACTCCAATCAATGTCTTACCTTGTCTTTAGATGGGGATAGGCATCGGTGGTGACTATCCACTCAGTGCTGTCATCTCTTCCGAGTTTGCTTCCACAAAAATAAGGGGTAGATTGATGACTTCAGTTTTTGCCTTTCAGGGCTGGGGACAATTCAGTCAGTGGTATTATCTCGATCCATAGTCAAAAAATAACCTTTATTATCCAGCTGCTGCTCTCATCGCTCTGATTGTCACTGCTGCCTATCAGGATGGCATTGTTGAGGACACTTCGCCCAACTTCAAACATGTCGACTTTATGTGGCGTATTCTCATCGGTCTCGGCTGTGTTCCTGGTTGTGTTGCTCTCTACTTCCGTCTCACCATTCCTGAAACTCCCCGTTTCACCATGGACATTGAGAGGAATATCCAACAAGCCTGCAAAGACATCGAGAACATGCTCACTGTTGGCCACTCTTCTGTTGACCCCGATGCTGTTGTCCAGCGTGCTGAAGCCCCCCGTGCTACCTGGGCTGATTTCCGTGCTCACTTTGGCAAATGGCAGAATATGAAGGTGTTGATCGGTACTAGTTGGTCCTGGTTTGCCCTAGATGTAATTATTTCACCATTCATACCCTCTCACTTGATGCTGATTTTATGGCCAGATTGCTTTCTACAGTCTCAATTTGAACTCGAGTACCATCTTGGAAGCTATTAGCTTCGGTACCCCTGTCAGTACAGGTTCATTGGGTGTATATGAGAACTTGAAGAACATTGCCGTTGGAAAACTTATCCTCTCTGCCGCCGGTCTTATTCCGGGCTACTGGATGTCTTTCCTTTTCATTGATTCTTGGGGTCGCAAGCCCATCCAACTTATGGAATTCACTCTCCTCACTATTCTCTTTGTCATTATGGGTAAGTTAATTTAATCTTGAGAACAGCAGAAGATTGACGGCGATGGCAGGCTTTGCGTATGACAAACTCATCGATATCGCAACCCCTGGCGGCACCAAGGCGTTCGTCTTCCTTTACTGCCTGACCAACTTTTTCCAAAACTTTGGACCCAACACCACGACATTTGTATGTGTTCTGAATATTTGGCTGTTCATATCGTTTACACCTCTTTTTAGATCATTCCTGGCGAGGCCTTCCCAACCAGGTATCGTTCCACTGCTCACGGTATCTCTGCTGCCTCCGGAAAGCTTGGTGCTATCATTGCCCAAGTTAGCTTTACTCATCTCAAGGACATTGGTGGCGAGAACCACTTTGTCAAGCATATGTATATTGTATCTTCCACACTTTTAATTCATGTGCTGACACTATTTTCCTAGTCTTGAGATCTTTGCTCTTTTCATGCTTACCGGTATCTTCTCCACCCTTCTCTTACCCGAGACCAAGGGTCGTTCGTTGGAAGAGTTATCGAACGAAGATCAAGAAGGGTTCTATAAAGGCCTTGCTGGTCATGCCGAAGTGAGAGATGGTGTCGTAGCGAGTGCATAGCTTCAGGTGACGATGTTGATGATTTCTCTTCTATCCTCTTATTTGTGCCTTTCTATATGTATTGCTCCATTGACTGACTATACACAATCTGGGTGTATTGGTATCCTCTAGTAAAATAATCCACGTGAAAGGATTTTTCTTTTGTATAGTTTTTTCACGACTAGCTACATAATATTACGTTCGCTATACTACTTAGTAGACGGCCTCTGCCGAGAAAAATGGATCTTTGAAAAAGTGATTTTTGGGCCGGGAGCGATGTAGAAGTAAGGCACAGTTAATTAGGTACAGGCTAGGTCGAATGCACAGTCCTCGGGACATAAGTAGGCACAAAAC
>RCHF01004567.1:0-12409 GCA_003987895.1 Neonothopanus nambi | reverse complement strand
ATATAGAATATCTAATTCTCACGCTAAGGTGCGATGAAGCGCAGCAGTTCCTGGACTGACCAAATCAGCCTGATCCTCTCCCGCACGCGAGAAAAACGTTCATGGAATACGAAACCTTTTTTTAGAGTTGTGTTATGCGCAGCAAGCGTGCCAAACGTTTATTTCCATGTACCTGTTTTTCATTTACTACGTTCGCCATGCAGATGTATGACACCGAAGGCATTCAGATGACCGAACGATCATGTTTCGGAAACAGGACAGCTGAATCCTCGGAACCAGAATTCGATTGATCGTGTCAGCAGATTTTATTGATCAGGCGAGCGTGCCAGTTCAACGACAACTTGAAGGAATTCAATCCTATTCAATCCTGCAACACACCGAGTCACCCGATGATACCTACCACCAGTCTGATGGAGGGACGGAGAGGGGCACGGGTAACAGCCACGGGGTAAGCAAGTCAGTCTACATACTGTCTGCCAAGTTCCCGTCTAAAGCTCTGATGAGTCAGTCTCAGTCTCAGCCATTGCCACTAGACGCCAGCACGTCAAAATCCTTTTTAAAAAATTCACTGCGATGTTCTCGCAGTCTCAGATCATGTAAGTCATACATACGTTGCGCTGACCTCGGGGAAACTTACAACTCTCCCAAGAAACCTCAGCTAAAAAAAGGAGAGAGAAAAAATGGCTTGTCGGACTGGCAACATGATGTTGAGTATATCGTTCCTGTTACGCCGTGCGTACCTGACAGCGAACCTTGTTAAATCACATAGGTCTCATAGAGACTCAGACTTTTACAATACCCGTCAGATCACTATCACTAACACTGACATCCGCATGGGCTGTATATACTTTCACTCAGAATCAAAAGCCTAGGATCATAAATATCAGACCGTTCCTAGCGCCCATTCATTCAGCATTCATTGCTCATAGAACAGCTGTGAAAACTCGGATGCAAAATCTGTGTTATTGGTGATGTCTATGTGTCTGCATCTCGGTAGGAATTACAGTAGCGGATACGGGCGAAAAAGTCTCAGTGCTACCAAATAAAAATAGAGCATTTGGGTTCCTGCTTGGACCTACTCTCGGAGATCGGCTGATGGAATCGTGGCAGTCTAGAGATGTATGTACTTTAGCCGGGCTGCCGGAGGTATGCCCAATGGGACCCAGCAGGACCCAGCTTGCTGGTAAGTATCTATGTACATAGATGGTCTGGTCCGATGAATGGCACGTTGCGGAAGTTTCAAACTACCGTCACTGGTCAGTACATGCTTGCTATCTGTATTCACCTTCGATCTCTCGTGAGGGACTCATGATTGAATGGAAGCTATGAATACATGAATGAATGATCGTCGGAGGAAGTACTGCATAAAACACAAACATATGATACATACTTACTGATACTTATTACTTATGACAGTGAGTGACATTACAGGTCCTGACTTCTCGACCTCTCTGATTATCAGATAGAGCCGTCGACGGCGTGTGCTTTCATCTACCACACCGAAAAGCAAAAGCTTCTAACGAATCAAAAGCCGAGATGGGATCCCGCCACTACATATGTATCCACACCCGGATATACCTGTCTACGTACATAAGACGTACCTCAGTCAATATAAACCCGGTACATTCGGGTGCCGGTAGCCTGGAACAGGTGTATAACTTCATGACCTCAGTAAAGCTCAAACTTGAGTCTCGGATCTCCAAAATCTAGTCTCTAGCTCCATACTTATTCTTAAGATAAGTATCTATGTACTTAACGTTCACCCTTGGAGTTGACCATGAGGATGAGGTCAGCATGCACACATTCATACAACCAAACTTCAAAAGGCCAGGACTCAGCAGGACAAAGCCCTAGCCTCCTGAGTCTAGGCACAATGGGGGTAATTTGCGCTAATATAACTTGGACTAGAGTGAGTAAATAAGTTATGACGCTGAGTTCCGGAAAGTTATTGTGGTACGCGCGTACATAGAATAAAGATTGACAGAGAAGTGATATACTTACATATATCGAACCAGGAATTTGTCACTGTGAGGATTGAAGTTTCAAGAACGGAGGAAGTGTGAATCTGTGATACACAGACATAATAGTATGATGTCGGAATCGATACGTACCCGTTCCCGATAGCAATTTGGACTCGAGACCTTATTGAATTCATCGGAAAGAAGACGATGTTCATATGCACAATTAAAAGAAGGAAGAGAAGGTGAAGGTATGGATCAAGTATGGGTAACTATCATCTAGGGGCCTGGGACAACTGTCTATAAAAATCCGAGAAACGAGCGTGAGTCTGGGAGGGGTGACTCATAAAGACTCACAATTCTCTTTAGTGTACTTACTGGGACTAGCGAGAGAGATCGACGTTCCGATGAACTTTTGAGAATTCGCGTCCGACAACGCCAAGGTGACGTTTAGCCATAAGGATCCTACCTCGCGCTACGTAGCCTCTCTTTGCAACTCGGAATGAGAGGCAGTTGAAACGGATTGCCACTTCTCTCGACGATGGCGATCTCACCCTACATGGTGACAGTGATCCATAATTTGTCCGAGGGTGCTTGAGAATTATGTCGGAGGAAGCTTATAGAATGATGCTTGAAAAGAAAGTTTACATACATACTTATTGCACGTTTGAGATTTATTTTCCACAAGACTTCTTCCGTCCGTCGAAGGAGTCCTAGTAAATTCCAACTGCGTTACATTTGCGATCTTTTTTTTTGAGAATTTTGATAGTCTCACCTTCAGGGTTTCCCATATTCTCAAGGTCTTCATATAGTTCTAAGAGTACCTATTTGAAACCTGAGCGTGTGTACTTAGTGTACACATTCTGAGTGAATGTATTCATGAATCGTCACATTACCATTCAGGGTCTCGTGAATTTTTCGCCTCCTTCGAGCTCTTCAGCTCTACATACTTGGTAAATTGGACAGGTCCAGATCTTCATGCTTCGTGCTTCCGATATTCCGGACAAAGAGTCCAAGCTCGCCTCGTGGAGTGAGCGAGGAACGTCAACGAGAAAATGACTTACATACTTACAATGAAATTGGTTTCACATCTGGGAGACATGACTGGAAAAGTTGTTGAGGGAAAGAACGTTGAATACCTGACCACCAACCCGGCGGGGCGGAGTTCTGATCGACATTCATCTCGTTCAGTTTTTCGTGTGAAGGGTTAGTGAAGAGCGTCAAGAATGGACAAATGAAAGCGAGAAAGCAGGCACAATATTGAAGTACCGACGGCAGCTATGAAGGTGAATAGATGCCATTCGTGGCTCGATGGAATACTAATAAGAAGCGACATTAGCAAATTCATCTTGCGAAAAGGAATAAGTACTTTCAGATGATTCTCGAGGTTTGTCAATGAAGTAGTAAGCCCCACATGAGGCGGAGACTTCCCTAGACAGGCTCCTTTCTCGGCGATGACCTCGATAATACGCCCAGCATTCATTACAAGCAGCGGCTATCGATATCCATCTTGATTCCTGAACAGGCAGAAAAGTTGTCACAGGTCGTTACTCTTCCTTTGTGCTGTACTTGGCACTAAACGTTCCTGGAAGCGAAGACAGAAATCCTATATGTACATACATTTCAAATCTTGTTCTGCCCTTCAAAGAAATACGGAAATTAAAACACCCTACATACCTCAGTTCTGCCAGGGGGGTTATTCACATCTCTTCACCTACCAACCAGGGCGATGTGAGGCAGGGTGGGCAGTATATTATTAGCCGTCTTGTTCCCAATATCGATACCCTGGCCACGAATGAATATGTTCCGTCCAACCTGAGGCCTCCTGAGCCTGACTGTTTGAACGCTGAATTTCTGATATTAATAATTCATTCATTCATGTTACTTGTCATTGTTGTGACTGACCAGTGACATATAATAATATAGATCCCTGTTCTTCCTGCGTGCCTGGGACCTAGCTGACGGTACGGCAATGAAAGGCCTTCCTATAGGCCTTCGCCTGCCTTCACGCACACCTGCGTACACAACAAAGTGTGCCTGTTTTCTTTTTCTTCTTTTTCTTCCTTTTTTGATTCGTTCTTGTCCGCAGTACGCCCGCAAACATGCAGTCCAGACGAAGGTCATTTGTGTTCGAAAGGCTAAAACTCAGAGGAGAAAAACCTGTCCAACTCGCAATCGTAAGAAGAACATGTACTTGAAGTGTGAAAGGGAAGCAATTAGGTTAACGTTATGATAAGAAACGCGTACAGCAGGACGATGGAGTTGGTGGATGAAGCATCCATGGCAAAGAGTATAGCCTCAGCTTCCTTATTATCCTCACTCATAAAGAGCGCAGCGTCAAACACCATCAATCCGCGGATCGTGCGTGACTTTGACTCGTCAAAAGAGGCGGGATGGTTTAGCAGCCGGCCAGCCGGGCCTCGGCTAGGAAAAACGAAAAGTCGCTGCGCCGTATGCCGCCCGCGTGCCAAGAGGCGCCAAGCTACGTAGTCTTGGTGAAGTTTGACCGGTCCAGCTCAATCGAACGACTCCGACGAGAAAAGCATAACAGCTGTTATCTGGGAATTTTTATTCTTTCTTCTCTTCCCTATTGATATCATGACACTCATCGGCCTCGGTCAACTCTAATATAGAAGCAAATCCTCCTCAGTCCAAGGTCCACCAGGGTGTCCTGCGCTAGGCGGCGTATCAAGCTGCATCATGACAATGAAATCATAAACCAAGTCCGCGGCGGCGATACCAGTGATATCAGCTATGAAGTCAAAATGATTGAACATAAGCGAAAGGGAAGTATTAAATAGTCTGTCAACGAACCTGTATCATATGCAGGAGCGACCTCGACGATGTCAGCACCACTGTAGATGGACAGTGTGAGCGCGGGCTACAATGACACGAAATGGGAGAAGGGGGACGCACACAAAGTTCAGCCCGGCAAGACCGCGAATAATGCGTTTCATTTCGCGTGTCGTCCATCCGCCTACTTCGGGGGTGCCAGCTGCAAAGAAACAATCAGAACGTGTTACAAAATGAATAGCAGGAGGAAATATTTACTAGCAGGAGCAAGACTAGGATCTTGAAAAGATATGTCAGATGGCAGGTCAAAGATTACGTCCGAAGTTGCTTACCAACGGTGTCGATATCCAAGCTATAGGGCAACAGTCAGGCAAACAGTGGAAATTGAGAGCAAATTCACGCACGAACCTCAGATACACCGGACTATCTCCCACCCGCTCTCTAATCTTCTTGATGATATTGTTAAGTCCGTAATCGTCGATGTCCTCGGAGCTGATAATCTGGAAACCAACAGCTTCATCATGGTCGACGTTTTGAATGCCCTGGAGACGAGAACAGACAGGATGATAATCAGCATGTGAGCCTGGACGGAAGACACCATCGAATCAGTCGTACCCCCATCTTTTGCCTGATTCCACCGTGGATACTTGTGTTCGTCATCAGATGCTCCTCAGCGGCGATACTAAAGTAGGATCCGTGGGTGATACGTTCCTGGTCAGTTCGGCCTTCAGAAGCGCCCGTGTCCAGGTGGGCGTCGAAATGAATTACGGAAACGGGACCATACACCTTGTAAAGTGAACGGAGAATAGGAAGCACCTGGGTACGACCCATATGAGCAAACGTTTCACTTTAAGAGTAAAAAACGCACAATGGTATGATCTCCCCCGAGTGTCACAATACGTGGATGTTCAACTCCATCCTTGGCCATGAAAGATGTTCGGTTTCGGTAGGCGGCGCTTGTGCCACCGAGGACCGGGCGCGAGATCAACGTGCTGTACGCAGCCTCCATTTGGTCTATAGCTTTCGCGTTGTCCATAGGCGTGATTGGAGCCTAGAAATTAGTTATATGAATATCCGTGCAGAGAGACAGAATATTGTTACGACTCACGTCACCACAATCCAACATTCCAGCCCCAAACGCTGACGGCCCAGTTTTCCAACTCAAATCATACCCAGTCACAAGCCCGCGCCTGCTTCCACTCCGAATAGCAAATGGCCCAAATCTTGCACCAGGGCGGTACGAGACGGTGGTATCGAAAGGGAAACCAATGATTCCAATGTCGTAGAGCTTCGACGCGTCCTCTAGGCATCGGGCGTAAGGCAAGTGAGCGAAGCTCAGCGGACCAGTGTATCCTATATCATTTTGCGGGCCGTATTTGGAAGTCCAGGGTTCTTTTGAGATGTCGACGTCGAAGTCTTGTTGTTTGAAGGCACGGTGGGTACCATGAGCAAGTACAATCCCCGGGAAAATCCAGCTAAAGGTTGCGAGAAACAACATCATCCACTAGTGTCGACTGCCGTTGTTCAAGACCTTTTGCTCGCAGAGACCTGGGTATGTATCTTTATTGATAAGGACCTAAAAATTTGAAATGATAGCGTCGGTCGGCCCGCAAGCAAGAAAGATAAGAAATGAAAGTTTTGAACACGCACCTTCAGGCCTGTCAGGCCTCGCAGCTTACACCTCAGCTCGACCACTGGGAAGACGAGTTAAATTTCATGACTGGTTCATCGTTATGAAGCGCAGAAATACCATAGACCATTGGTATGAGTAGGAGTATTTCAATGTTGAACGTTGTCAACGTTGAATTCGCCGGGGCGGACTTGGGAGGCACAGCCACGAGACGGCGTCAGGACTCTGTGGCTGTGCGAGTGCCTTCTGCCTCCTTTTTCAACGCCGTTGAACGACGAAGTCGAAGGCAGGTTTCTTTCAGCTATCATTCGTCTTCAGATGAGATGCGCCTCTCTCCGACTCTCGTTATTGTTGCTCTTCCTTTCCTTTCCTGAGCCTGGCCTGGCTGTCACTGGTCAATCTTGCTCGAGAACAGACTCAAAAAGGATTTTGGATTCAAATTACAAGGCCCTCTTTCCTTCAAATTTGCCCCATTTTTATTTGCATTGGCATAAATTCACCAGGCGCTCCGAGAATTACTGAAACGTCGCTTCAAGATTGAATCTATGGTCTCAGACTTCGAGCGTAGCTTTTATTCATAACGTCGCCATCCGAAAGGTTTCATCTCCTTCCCTTCTTTACCACAAGCGTGCCAAGTATTCTTTACGGGCTAGAGTCTTACTATGTAACGACTCGAACTATTGGCTCTCGAGCTCATTCAAAGAATAGCAAACGAGGTACGAAATTTGAAGATTCTGCTCTGAGATTCACAGCTCATGAACTCGCGCCTCTAGCTCCCATTACCATGCAATAAGAACCTTTGGCTTGTATAGCATTCTCAACGCCGCGGTCACCCATCTAGTATTCTCATAAGTAGATTACTTCGATATCAATGCCACGAAGCTGGATGTCAACCCCTCCTTAGTCGAAGCTCTATCGACCGGACAATGTCTTTTTTCACAATATGTTCGGCAACATACGATTCGGGGTTTATTTCTCTCCTATTGCCACCAGTTTCTTCGAGTGGCACCATTGAAACGTTCGCAAGATGACGGGTCCCATCGACAGCTAACACGGCCTGATCAAGTTCCCTTAAGGTCGTCAGTCAATGCGGAGACGGTTACTCGCGCTGAACAGAAAGTTCATTGTCATCTGTCACTGGCGATAGCTGCTCTGAAAAAAATGAGATCAGTCAGGTAAGTGGTATCTTGAACGGTAGTTTTACATTGCGACTGACGGGAATGTTACCCTCTTAGATGGTTTCTTTCGAATCAAACCCCCAGTTGGGCACGCGAACAAATCTCACAAGTCCTCGCGACTCTTCTTCTGCCATCATACTCCTGTTTGGAGAACATCACGTCCTTGTCCACTGCCAGAGCACCTGTACCCCTCATCCTATCCAAAGGTCTTCATGGTTTCTCCTCTAACGATTCAATAACCGACGACCCTCAAAATCTTTGAAACAGTTTTCTTGATACCGTCACCGTACTCTCTGCGAATAGCCCTGACTTTTCGAGTTTGCAGTTGCACATTCCAAAATTCTCAATGGGACGTAACGGATCGCGGATTATCTTTCAGCTACAAAACATACTGGATTGACTTGGTGGGGACTTCGATTCGACGCCTGTTTCTTCGAGAATATCCCGGCGAGTGTGATTGCAACACCTATACATACATTGCTGGGTTTGATTTGAACCTGGAAGCGACTCGGACGCACTTGGGTTCCGGAATTCACGAGCTTACTTTCAGTGTCGGGAGTTGAGAGTACATGTTATCGGTTGCTAAACATTCTGGTCATTCAAATGCGAAAGAGGGTATTCTTGTGCGTTTTTATGCTGCCCTCGTCAAGCTCGGGGTCTCTAACATCAAGACGTGAACACGAGATCCAGACCCCGCGCAGGCGCATATCCTTCATACAGCGTACGATCTCCTTCAGCTTCAAATCCTCATTCTATACATCGCCTTAAAGAATTTTGGGGAATCCCGGGTCAAGATTAACTTTGAGATCAGTATGGCCGGGTATTATCTCACAGCTACGATTCTGTAAGCACTCCCCTGAATACTCCCGCCGCTTTCGAAGAAGAAGCACCCTTATCATGTGCGTGTAGGTGGTTCGTTCGTGCTGGAGGAGTTACGTGGGAATAGGTCGACAATCGACCTCAAGATGTTGTGTCTGGTGGGTCGTCTGACGCGTAGATAGTACCTGTGGCATTCGGACTCATAGAGGCCAGAACTTATGCGTCATTTACGGTTGTCCATGAGGCTCAGGCCAGGTTTCGGTTTCAAGGTGTGAACTCGAAGCTTGTCCATCTGAGCCGAGCAACTGTCAAGCTGGTTTATATATGACCAACCTAACTACTATACATTTATTCAATTGGAGGCGCCCCCAATTGAATAAATGTATAGTAATTAGGTAAGTATTTGACCTCCTCTGGTGACTCGGAATCATCATCGCTTGCTGCCTCTAAGGACTCTACTGAGGCTGCGATGCCACAGATACTAGCCACTAAACAAAATGCTACTATTATAACAGCTGGAATGACTTTGCAAGCCATATACTAGCCATGGGATACTTACGATGTGAGGCCCTGGCAACTTGAATATATAAGCTCAGCCTCAATGTCGAGTCGAGACATCGATATGGCAGTACTAACCTTGATTGCTAGCAGATGACTCAGATAATGCATCGAAGACCCTAAATCAGAGCTATAAGAGTAGAGGGGTTTAGTGGTGTGGTCCTTGTATTCAAACTCGCCTGACTGGCCAGCGGCATTCTGTAAACTCGTCTCATCTTGCTACTCTGAGTTGCTCAGATTCATGGAGTCTGACTCTGAAGCCGAAATCACCAGGATCCTACAGCCTGCATCTGATACTTTCGAGTCCGAGGATGGTGAAGCTCAAGATGACCTGGGCAGTGAGCACAATCATGACTCAGAGTCGGATGTGGATAATGCCGCCAGTAGTAGCACCGTACATATAGTATGTCGTAACGAGAATCGTAACTGGCGTGGTAACAATCAGTACAAAGGTCATCGTGAGTGCAAGAATAGTAACTCCTAACTTGAAACTTCTGGTCTGAACTCGGATACCTCTTCAGCTGATATCGACGATCAACGCGTGAAAGATGCGCTTTTGGAATACCATAGACGAAATATCACCAATAAGCACACAATTTCAGATTTGTTAAAGGCAGAGCACGGCATCACCTTGAGTGCATCGTCAGTCACCAGGCGTAAAAAGCATTTCGGTATTACTGGAAGCTCAGTCACGACTAGGAATATGGCAGAGCTTGATAAGCGCCAAGTTGTCTTTGACCAGATGGCAAAGGATCCCAGCCGGAAACAAGGTGTCCGCGCAATCAAAAAGGGTATTTCTTTTGACCAGAACATCCATCTGACGAGGTTGGTCACAGTAAATCATTATGGCATTCAAGCACCAGACATTGACTATTACCTTATACATATAGGGCATATATTTCCGAGACGATGCGTTCTCAAGATCCAGAAGGATTCAGGAAGCGGGAACCAACTGCAAAGAAGCTTCAATGATTCATTACACAGACTTACGGAGAGAAGCCAACTTTTACGTCCTCTGAGAGCGTCTGTGCAAAGGGGGACTGTATATATGTTTTTCTGAGCTGGGAAATAAGGTCGCTAAAAGCAATCTGCACAAGATTGCTGGATTTATATTTTCCCATGAAAGGTTTTAGTCCTGACTGCGAAACAAAAAATGACAAGAGTGAGTTGCAACGAAAGACTAATAAGCGAGTATAGCATACCTTTTCGGCCTTGCCTTTATCATCGATAAGGGCGAGACCCATGTCAACTTGTATCATTTTCGATTTTGTCAGTTTCCGCATCTGCAGACTGCAAAAGAGGCTCAGTCAATCGAGGACGCCTGGTCCCAGCCCTCTGGGCGCGTCGCGTCGCGACGGCCCGCGCCGGCAACATAGCGCCCAGACTCCGACGCTGTTCTCGGAACGCCTTAGTCATGCCATCGTACGACCGTACCATCATGACCACGGTTGCGGATTGCGGTGACCGCTATACAATTACTCCTACCGTACTAGGCCAAAAATGTAGCGCAAGAACCCCCCTAAACTCTTCTTCACCCTTCCACCTGTTCCTACGAAAGCGTTAGTGCTTGGAGCGGGATTGGACGTTTTTTAATCCTCCGGTTAAATAGTTACGACTCAAGGCTATTCTGGTTTCGACTTTATGGCTCAGTTCGAGTCTCTTCCTACTGAGCTTGTTCAAGCGATTGCCAGCGAGGTAAGTTCCGAATCCCATTTCTTTTTTATGCAACTTGCTGAATATTTTACTTAGCTTTCTCTCATCGACCAGAAGAGCTTACGATCCGTCAATACATATTTTAGCGATATTGTGGAGCCTCTTGTCTTTCAAGAGATCATACTGGACATTAATGCCAGGAGATTGGAGCCTGGTATTGCTCTCATTGCGGCATTATCAGGTGCAAATGGACACGGTAGCACCGGACTGTCGAGACATGTTCGAAAACTCGTGATTAAATCGTTGGCTCCTGCTTACCAATATCCGGTACCTCGAGCGACGATAGATGCGGTCAAAGAAGCAGGGATTGATTCAGCAGAGGAAAAGATGAGAGAATGTCTACAAAGAGCCTTGGAATCACTTGAGAACCTCACCGCGTTCAGGTAAGTTCTCGTAAGCTGTTTTCTCTTCACACCGTTAAACATCAGTTATGTTCGTTATCTAGCTGGTATCTCTCACCTAATGACCCGCGATGGACGCGAGAAATCATCCAACAAGCGCTATCCAACCTCCCGTTCCTCTCCGAGTGCTCCATCCAAAGTTACCATGTTGAATTACCTCTGCTTCATCTCCGCGCTCTACGGAAAGCTTCGCTCGAAGGGTCGACTTTGCGTGGGAGGGAGGCGGTGTGGAATACATTCCTTAGACCGTTTCTCTCTTCGATTGCGAGAAGTCCTCAACTCGTTAAGCTGGAATTGTCTTTCGGGCCCTATGCGAGGGAGAGAGGGACGGAATACAAAGTTCAGCTAGGGGAAATTCTACACGAGCTGGATCGTCATACTCCTAATTCAGCGACAGGATTGAAGATACAGCACCTTGCGCTTCGTGGATGTCGTTTGGATCTCGGGCCAGATTCTAGCGTCAGTTTGAGGTGTCTTCAGCATCTGACGAGTATATACCTCAGAGATGATACCTCGATAAATTATCCCTCTGGATTCTGGACCGATTTGCAGAGTTGTGGTATTCACTTGCGGGAAATCGTCGTGCCCCGTCTGGAGTGCTCACTTCTTGACTACCTTGAATCTTACTCGGGTCTTGAAAAGCTGGTGTGTTGGTCGATTCGTGTGGAGAGTTTTCATAGTGGCGAGGTACAGGATGAGCTCGTGGATCGATTCTACGAAAAGACCATTCGTCGACATTATGGGTCTCTCATTACGCTTAGTGGCGTGTATAGGATGGTGAAGAGACGAGGGGTTGCTTGGGGATGTATCCCGGAGGTTCTATACTCTTTGCATGGTTTGAAAGAGTTATCGTTTGCTCTCGTGGCTAGTACAGGTGGAATTTTTGATCTGCTTGTGAGTAATTTGCTTCAGCTGTTCGGCGGAATATAATATCTCAATTTATTGCAAACGTTTCCAGACTCAAACACTACTTTCCGCTTTCAAACTTCCTCATCTCCTTCGACTCACCCTACACGTCGCAGACGTGTGCTCTGCGGATTTGTCTAATGGCTTTGCGCAGCTGGGATTATTACAAAAGTCTACAGTGCCACATCTTTCGATGCAAGCTCTGATTCATAGGATCATCACCGAGGTCCAGCTTCCTGAATCTTTCGGGAGTGATGGTGCTTCTTTCCCGTGTAGTGTACAGATCAATACTCGGGAGGGTAGCCTTTGCTATAGCCCGGAGAGGGCGAGCAGGGAAGTGAAGCTTATGTATCGGCTAGTTCTTTCGGAGAATGTGCCTACATTTCCAGTGGTGAAGCCTATGGTTCATCGGATGGGGCCTGGGCTGGCGTTTGGTATGCTGTCGGATATTGT
>RCHF01004566.1:0-10347 GCA_003987895.1 Neonothopanus nambi | reverse complement strand
ATATCAGCATTTTATTGACGCTCCTTTCGCAGAGGTCTTTAATCCACGCATTTGGGGACATCTAGACGTAGGAAAGATTATGATAGCATGCGAAGGGTACAACGAACGACGAAGGCGAACCTATAGCAATCTTACGGTCAATCAAACCGAACAATCCTCTGTACATACCACTGTTCCCTCTGCATTCGAGTCGACTTCCTCGGGACATACCGAAAGGCCTAATCTGGAACTCGGAAAAGCCCTTCCTACCTGATCGAGTCTAACGCTACGCGAATTCGTGCTGCAGAGGTCCACTTCCCATACTCAGAGTACCTTCATTTGCCCCCCCAACCCTCGCGTACGCATGCCCGAGCTACGGTCCCAATGGGCCGACGAAGACGAAAGAAGTAAGGAAGGGAAAATGGGATGTTGCTACGGGGTCGGGCTAGCGAGACTGGTCGAAGCGATGATGAACAAATGCGGAAAACGACAACTTATGGGAGGAGAGCCGAACACCTCGGCCATTGCCTGAATCCACAGATTTTTCTCGGATTTTTTTTAGCTATTAAAAATTTCTTGAAGAAGCAGCAACCGAGGACGGTTGGTATATCGTTCCCCGCGGATGTCAGGGCTAAAGTTGGTATTCCAAGAAAAACTGAAGGATAAGCGATGGGACTTGCTAATTTTGGGAAGAGCAGGTACAACGAAACAGCTGGAATCTCGTAGAAGGAATGCGAATAATGAAGAACATTCTCGAACCTTGGTAGATGTAAATGACTCATACGCAGAAATTCGTATATAAATGACCGATATAATTGTACAGAAAAATAACTACTTACCTACGAACTACTTAGCTATCCGATATAGCTACTAGCCTATTTGTTGCCGACAGAATATCTACTTCATTTCTTGGAACCTTTTCTTTCTCGTAGTCGGACAGACGAACTGCTCGACGAACCCCTGAATCGACCTCAGACCGGACCTTCGGTCTTATTTTATTTCCGAGCCCGAACTTCGACAAATCCCTATCGGACCAAACGGGCACGCGCAGCCAACGATACGCTCCCTCCGTGTCCGCAATTTCTGTGAACACTCACAGATACTTGACACTTATGAGACCGCGGATTCAATTGGATTGAGTTCTGGTTTCCAAGTTCTTGCTACGAATCTTCCCTCGTACTGTGACTGTGCCGGGCACTGGCCGATTCCGGTGGCTGTCAGCTTGTCAGCGCTCCGTACATAAGTACAATGCGGGATACTGGACTCGGACGTGCGGCCGTTGACTCATGATCAATGGACGGGGACGGACTCGGAGGGAACTTGCTAGAGCGCATGAACTTGCACAGGCGTCCATTGGAAGGGAAGAGGAATACCATGTGACGTCTCAAACGGATTCACAATTCAATTATTGAGTGACATTGCTCTTCCTTTCGGACCTCGTTCAGTAGTGACGAATTGCCCGTCTTCACTTCGTCAACTTCGTTCAAAGTAATCTAACGAAGTTTAGCGTAGTACCGGTGCCCGTTGACGTGTGTTAGCGGTCATTGTGATATCTAACAAGTAGATATGTACGTACGTCGAGTACATGTGTCTCACACATACAATTTTTTGAGTCCTATGACTGGAAAGTGAAATCATACGACGTAGAAAATGATTTCATAGCTTCGTCATACAGAATACAAGCAAAAGGGAAAAAACATCCACTGTTTTCACGGAGGCGTAACTTCCCTTTGACTTGCCTTGGATTCAGGCTTCCGACTATTATTAGAGTCGAAAGCGGGGTACGCTAGCGCTAGCGTTGTGGGGCGGGGAATTCGAGAGAGTACGTATGCGAAGCATGTCCCGCGAATCGAGAATCGCGAATCGTGTGATGGGTGTAATAAGGTGGAGTGGGATTGCAGTGTAATGTGCGCCACGTATGTCATCACAGTTCAACTCCAGTTCTTTAGAATCTTCGTTTTGCCGCGAGAGAAGAGAAAAAGCAAGAGTTGCTGGGTATCTAAGCGCTGGCGGTGTGTGAGGTTGGAGTAGAAATAGCTGGAGCTTTGGTGGATGATAGGGAGGTCAAGTGGGGCTGCGCGGATTTCGCCAGTAGTAGCCTACTTATGTACTTACACCCACGCTGTGAAAGTCGATTTGAGCTTATTTCGCTACTTGACTTGAACGGTAAGCTTTACTTATCTGCACTCTATCACATCCGCCTAGTGTCTGACCCCACTTCACTGCGCGTATTTCGCCACTCGCCTCGTAGCGAATTTGCCAGCATGGATGGACTGAGCAGGTGAGCAGCGGTATACCCCTGTGTAACGGTCACTAGGCACCGCACAAACGGTCTACAACGGTGTAACGGTAGAAACACTTCCCCACTTGGTCGGCCGAGCCCGTCGGCATGTTACATTCATTCAACGGAGGTTCGCCAATCAGTATGTCGTCTGGTCAACGGAGGCTCGGCCTTGCCTCGGCCGGGCGCACATATGAAACGCATTCTAGGGCTCAAATCCTCAATTAAGAATAAATGTCCCGAAATCCTGGATAATCTCTGTGATCGGCACTTCCCGAGCTCCTTTTAGGCAATTATAAAATTAATTCGGAGCAACTCGGCTTGATTAGGCAGGTGTGCGTTGTCAGGAATTTATATCCAATTTGTAATTTGGTACATAAATTTTTTTATGCTGGAATTTGTCACCCCATGGGAGCGATTGAATTTGGGTGTGCATCGCATCCGTCGAATCGGATGACCGAGAGTAACAAGAGCGCGCGTTGTCTCTCCCCCTCCATCTGCTTACCACGACCATTGCAAGGCGAACAACGACAGTTCCGCAGCTTACGAGCACTGGCATTTCTGGCGACTAGCTCAAGCAAGTTAGCTAGTAGCGAGATTGATTGCTCGTCTGACTATCTCACTCAGGTCATTCCGTTCCGAAAGGAGGCCTCGTGTAGTGCATGTGCCCCACCGGAGAGATCTCAAGAAGCGCAGGGCCTACAATAGTCGAAGAATTCGTTGAATTAAGGGTTAAGTTGTCATCATGACAGATGCAGATGAAACTAGTCCTGGTCCCAGCCCTGGCTATAGGAGGATCCAGTCTTCGCGTGCGTATGAGAATTTGCAGAGAATAGGTAAGTTATTTTCGTTTCAAGGTTTTCTTTTCTTTCTTCTCTTCCTGTTTCTTTCTTGTTTTTTCTTGCCCCTCGTCGTGTCTGTTCTTTGTTCTCAACTCACTCGCCACCTTCCAGGTGCCATCTCGTTCCCTGGAAAGCGACGACACGGTCACCAACATACTCACTCGACACCAGTTGCCACACTCTCAGGTCTTTCACCTATCCCATCGCTATCGTCTATAGCGACAACCGCGACGAGCACAGACTCTAGCACGCTCAATACACCAACTTCGACTGTTTACTCTCACCACACACACGCTATATACGTGCGAGGTCACAGTCCCCGCGATTCGCATTCACCAGAAGTAGAAGAGGACGAGGAAGATATCCCTACTCCTACACCATCTCCGAAAGTTCGACAAAGTCGCGTTTCTCTTTCTACGGTACCTACAACGTCTACCGTCGCTGGTCCTAACAGTCCCAGCCCATCAACACCCACCGCGAATTTCCTCCGAAAACTCTCCTTTCGAAGATATTCAGCTTCGGCCTCGTCTTCACCCTCTCCTATAAAGCTACCGCAACGTGCGAAACCTACGCTTGCCATGTCCGTTGCAGTTCCGAATTCGGTACCCGGATCGCCTCGCGCAGGGAATAGGCCTCATGGGTACAATAACCCCCAGGATGATCGTTACGCCTATACCAATGCTGACCCTCATGCGCATGCGCCTACTGCTGGTGTTGGCATGGGTGTAAGCGATCGACGAGGACAGCCACATCCTCACCTCCAGCTGCCTCCCTCACAAGCCTCGTTGAGTCTAAACTTAAATTTACGAGCTCCGAAACCTAGGAGGGCTACTACTGCTTTTCAGGGTCAGTCAATGTCTGTACCTTGCTCACCACTTCCATCATCTTCCGCTCAAAACCAAACTCAAATGCCGCCCTCTCCATCGCAACCACATAGACCGCCGTCTAGGTCGGAGAGGTTGTTGAGGTCGGCGTTGTTGAAGGATGAATTTTTGGCGCAGGCTGCTGCTGCATCCTCCTCCTCCTCCTCTTCGTCTACTATCTCGTCGAAAACTCAAACACAGACGCATAGAAGGAGACATTCGTCTGCTTCTGGTACTGCGGCCCCTAACCGCCCTTCGTCACCGGCAAAGGTCCATCCTCATGCGCATACAAGGAGGATTATAGTTGATAAATTAGACTCGGAAGGTGTTGAGCCTGAACTCGAACCCGAGGTGGATCCAGCACTTGTAGGGGCGTCGTTTTTGTTTAGGAGTGCGATTACAAGTGCGCCTGCTTCTAGTCCTACGCGGGCGAGGTTTAGGAGTCCGTATTCTCTGTCTCCAGGGAGGTCTCCAGCTTTGACTGAGTCTCCGGTTGGAGGGAGGAAGGAGCATTATACTGGTGATACGGAGGCTGATAATGCTGGAGGGGCTGGAACGGGATTAGGGTCGAGGTCTAGTACGCCTAGACCTGGGATGAAAAATCGAAAATCCGAACCTAATACGAAAAGTGTTAGACATTCGCATGGGAGGTCGTTATCGCATAACCAACTTCCTTTATACGAAGAGTATCGACGGTATCAAGGGAAACGTCCGCTTACGCCTCATGAACAGGTTTTGAGGGCTAGGTTGGAGAGAGTGTTGGGTGTTGGTGGGGTAGCTCTTCCGGCGGGTGAACACTCGTGTTCGTCTTCGGGTTCATCTTATGGGGTTGAGAGTGATTGTATGTGTAGTGAATGTACGGAGGATGAGTGGGATAGGGAGAGGAGAAGGAAGAGGGGGAGTTTACCTCCTGGATATGGATCGGGGAGGGAGAGAGCAGGTTCGGGTTCAGGGTTTTTCGGGCTGGGGTGGCTTTGGAAAGGTTCGGAGGGTCCTGGTTCTACAGAGGGTGAAGGTGGGAGTGGAGAAGAGGCTGAAGTTGGGTCTGAGCCTGAGGTATGTTGTCTTTGTTATGAAAGGGGGTTATAAGTTTGCTGACGATGTTTACGATGTATAGTTCATAAATCCACTGCCCACGCCTTCTACGCCTCCTTCGTATCAGTATCAGACCGCTCCGTACCACCAACGAGGTGGGGAATCGGTATCGGCGTCGCCGAGGACTCCGAGACAAATGCCCAAGGAAATCGGAGGAACAGCGTCTCCGGGTACGGGTGCCAGCGCGAGGAGGGACCGATCGTATACAAGTCCTAGTCCCGGTAAACATAACCAGAATCAGTCTCCGCAAAGACACACACCTAGACAAAAATCTCAACATGTGTTCTCACTCGAGACGGTACCTAGCGTGGATGATATGAGGGCGGAGTTTGATTCTGGGTCGGGGTCAATATCGGGTGCGGAGGAAGGTGAAGAAGGTGCTGTACCGAGAGAGGGGAGGAGGGCTGATGATAAAATTGGCCCGGTTGAAGAGGATAGGGATATGAGGATGATAACGCCTCCTCCTACGCCTCCTAGGAAAGCAGGAGAAGTTTCTGAACCTGCGCTTCCTGAGGAAAGCAGACGAAGTCGTAGTCGATCTACAGCTAGTGAGAGGAGTAGTGGGAGAAGGGAGGGCATGGGCTTAGGCTTGGGTAGACCATCTGTTAGGAGGTCAAACACTCACAGAAGTGGATCGTCCGTTTCCGCTTCTGGAAGTGGAGGTAGTTCTTTGGAGCGCTCGAAGGAGCAAGAAGGGGGAGTAGTCGGGTTAGGGTTAGGGTTGGTTTCTCCGCCGATGACTTCAAAAATGCCCAATGGGAATGTGTTGAGTGGTTCAAGCTCTTCATTGTCGGCTTCAAATACCTCAACCTCGATGGAGTCTTCAATGTCTAGAGGTTCATCTCCTAAAAAACCCGCCGCCGCCACTCCTACCAATGCTTCTAGTCCCAACTCCAACCTCGGCTCCAAAGCTAAAAACCTAGACTCACTCTCTCTATCCCCTCAAGCTCTTTCTCCATCCCAGAGAATGTTCAATGCTCGCACAGCGTCAGCCCAGTGTCGACTCGTTGAGGGATACGTTTCCTTTGCTGAGGTGGAGGGGCTTGGCGAGCCTCCTGCGAGTGCGCATCCGAGTATGTGCGAGGATGGGGATGAGTGTTTCTTCGAAGGGAAGGGAGGTAAAGGTGGCGAGGAGGGGAAGGGGTGGATTGGGAGAATCTTCGGGAGGTGAAGGGTGAGGTCATTAGGAGGAGTGGATGTTTTTTTTTCTTCTTTTCTTTTCTTCTTTTGCGCGTTTTGGTTCTTTCGTCCCTTTTTACTTTTTTTTGTCTTGGTTCCTGTTTTTCCTTTCTTTGCTTCATTTTTCTCGGTGTTGTGCTATGCTTATATGTCTATGCTTGTTTTAGTGTACTCTTTTTCACTTCTCCCCTGGTGCTCTTTTTACCGAGTGTTTGAAAACCTGGATAAATTGTTTGTTGTGCTTTTTATTTTCTCGAGTTCAGTTCGAGTGGAGTGTCGAACCAAGTTCGTTGTGTTCGTTGTGTTCATTGCGTTCACATACTTCAGCTTTCATTCTCAGTCTCATCGTTTTAACCCCAATTTGCGCTTTCCTTCTGTGACCCCTGTTGTGTTGCTTTCTCTCCAGACGTTTACACTTCTCGTACGCGAGTTTCGTGGCTGCGTCGTGCCGCACCAACAGATGATCGAAGTCAATCGCTGTGAGTAGTTTTAGTGTTGCGTGCTTATGCGTCGGATGTGTTGCTGATATGAGGTCTGCTAGTTATACGCGTTTGCCCTAAGATCTCTGATATCCTTCTGCCTGCAATTTTCCGTTCCTGGTCCCGGTTCCGAATACTCTATCTTTTCCATTCATGCCTGCTCTCCCTCTTCGGCCGTTTGCTTGGTTCATTTGTGAGTGGTGTAAAATCACGCTTTTTTACTTGGGTGTTGGATATTGATGTGAGATTCATTAGAGACAGAGACGATTCTACCATAACCTCTTCAACCCTTGGTTCCTTTATTCGAATCTCACTGGTTCGAGCGCTCTCGTGCTTGCTTCCGTCGATCTTGTACCTTGTCGTCCCAGATACCTCCTCCACCCCCTTCTGAGTCTGCCGTTAGGGCGACTCGGAGGTGGGGTCGTGGGATGTGTGATGACGGGGACGAGAATAACGTGGCGATCCGGACGAATACATGACGATGGACGAATAAACGAATTGATGAACACCTTCCCTTTCAATACCCTAACGCTTCACTCTCCCAAATACGATTTGACACACCACACGCCTTCACGCTTCTCTGCACATATGATCACACGATTTCATCTACGACTATGACATGCTATGAGCTTTTTGAAATGAGGCCAGAAGAGCTTCGTATGACAATTTCTATTCCCATTGTCACATCCTGCTTCAGTCCTTGGCGGCTTCTTATGCACTCCTCGTTAACGCCCTGTCATGATCCCACGCAAACATCTACAGTTCTTCGTTATTCGCTTGCCGACTCGCCATTCACTATTCTCTGACGCGTTCACGTTGCACAAGACATTCTCCACGTATCGTCATCGTCTCTTCGTCGTTCCAAGGATGACCCATTGTAGGCCCAGTGATTCATCGGTATCTCCTCCACTCTTTTCGCTCGCGGCTTTTCAAATCCGAAAATACCAACGGATCTTCGGCTCACGAGTGCGTCGATCGTCGATGCCGTGGCGCCAACCTCCTGGAGATACCTAGGTACACACCGTGGGCTGCGAAATGCACTGGCAGGTCCCTTGTGGCACTATGTAACGCTCTCGCGACATTTTACAAAGGTCCGGATCTAAGTCTTGAGCCCGGTATGGCACGGTGCGGATTTACGGAACTTGCGTGCTTGCTTATGGTTAGCGAGGGATGAAGCCTTGAGGCATCTGCGGTCCAGACATGTCGGACAGGTGTCAGAACCTCTGAGTCAATGACCCTCGGGATGCGGAGAGTACTAGCTCGGGCTCGGGCGGCTTTCCGTGAGGAATACCGGCCGAGGATGGATGGCCGTAAATACAGCCTACGCGACTTGACGGCGTCACACAAGGACAGACGGGTAGCCACACGCACACACGGGTGCACGGACCGCCTACACTTGGGACATGAGAAAAGGAACGCGTAGAACGCGTTGTTCAGTTCTGGACAGATAACCCAATTCCAAAACCTTATTTTTTCGGGGTGTACGGTGCGCTATGTACTGGTATCCCGTACCCATCGATTGGATTGGTTTTCATCGATCTATATCTTGACAATGATTGGGGAGTGAATAAGGGTTTTAGCTTCCTTTTGGGGTGGTGGCACTGGGACTGTGGGGTTGGGGTGAAGATTGGAATCGAGGGTGAATGCTTGAATCTTTGGTTCTAGGTGGCTTTGTGTGAAGTGTGTATTTTTGAAGCTCAAGTTAGCGCTGAGCAGGAGAAGATCCATCGTTCTTCATTTGGGCTTGGGTCTGGGCGGGGGGTCGATTGCCAGGACTGGCTTGTATGTCTATGTGCAACACGCCGGCAATGACATGCGTCCACCGCGAGGCTGTAGCGTAGACGCAATGGAGGGTTTTCGGAAGGATCAACTGAGGGCTGGGGTTGTCAAGGCGCCCGCCAAAGTTCCCGCACAGCCGCGCTTAGTGCTGTAGAGGTTGGGCGACGGCGACACAACAAGAGCAATTTTATTTTTCATTTTGTGTTCGGTTTATCTTGCCCTTTTACTTTTTTGCCTTGTGCCGGTTCTCCTCCTCCTCCTATTCTTTGTCCGCCTGTTCTTGTGGAAAATTTTCTTCTGAAGACCTAGAGATACATGTACACGCTAATGTTTCTTCTTTTCATAACTCTTCTTGTTCTATCTTCTTTTACTCCCAGTTACTTCTCCTCTTCCTCCTCCTCCTACTTCGTTATCGCCTGAAAAGAGATAAAAGGATCGGTTTACTTTTTGCTTTCGTACAGATATGCGTATACTACTGGACACCACACAAAGAATCATTGTACATATAGTTTATTGTAGATTGTAAATAAAAAATATAGAATGTTGAAGAATCTGTTTGAATAGTATGAACAAACGCCAAGAACTGAGCCTGGCCGTGGGAATCCATAGACCCTTGACCAAAACCATCTCGAGTTGGTGGCTCAAACGAACGGTGTATGATATCAAGGCGGACTAGGCCTTGGCTTAACTTTTCAGATACTTCCTCTCTTCTCTGAACGAATAATTGCAACTCAAGAAGATATATCTATCTACAGTTTAAATGACAGTCAACGGAGCAATGAAGTATATCCATTCCTCTGATCGCGCCATCGGATTCGTGTTGGCTGTTGAGCTCAATATTGCTATAATTGTTATCACGGTTTGCCTTGAACTCTATATTATCGATACATGCTCAATAATGATAATGCATTGACGTCGTATTGAACTTCAATAGCATCTGCCAAGCTGCGGAACCTTGTTTCTACTTCACAGATGCCACTTCTGCTTATTATGTGCACGTCCTACTATCGTGGACGATAGCGAACGCTTGATCTGCTGAAGATCTTCCATCGATATTCTGCTCGTAGGTCAGTTGCTCCTCATACTCTGACATGCCGGCGCTAGAGTTCAAAACTCATGTTAGGGGAAATCACAGGGCTGCAAGCTTATGCAGTATAAATATGAACTATTGTCCGAACTCTGTCCTCATCTGACATCTAACTCTCAGATATTTGCTACGATGGCTACAACCTACTCAAGCTACCCGGCGTACACGTTGAAGTATCGCACCTTCGACACTGCCCGTCCACAGTCTTATGGTTTCCCGAACAAATACACAAAAGCCGCCGATTTCGACAAGTACTACACTGACAATGAAGACACTATTCTCGCTTTAATCTCGCGTGTGTTGAATAATGATATTCGCTCTGTGGAACTCGACGAGCACCTGAAGATCTTCATGGAGGGCTTGGACCGCCTACAAGAGCTTTACCCATTCGTCTCCGGTAAGCTAAACTCTACTGAAACATGCCCAGGAGTCTTATCAGCACTCTCCAAGCTGTGGTTACACCTTTCAGAACCGCAACGTCTATGCACATCCAGAAAGGGAACAACGAGAAGGTGGCTGCATTGCAAGCTCAGATGCTGGTCACGTTGTTCAGTCTTTTCCGGTGAGCTGGTCATAGTGCTGTTCTTTCCTCTGGTATTGAACTGGGTCGACTGTTCAGATTACGCCACGTGAAAGGCACAGGCGAGAAGGGAATGGACGGCGCATTTGTCGAAGACAGAATGCGCGCTTTGGTGGAGTTAATGGCTCAAGATTTCACTAAAGCAGCCTCGTTCTGTGATCTATATACAAGCACGGATCCTCT
>RCHF01004564.1:0-17368 GCA_003987895.1 Neonothopanus nambi | reverse complement strand
CTCTTACTGTTGACGGTCATCCTGCTTGGGCCACTCTATTTAACTTCAAGACTCAAGCCCTGACTCCTCTTTCTGTTCAATCGAACTCTTTCTGTGCTGGTGGTACATTTCTAGGAAACGGAACGCTAGTCAATGTTGGTGGAAACCCCGTTGTCGAAGATCACACTTCTTCCGCAGATTTTGGTGATGTGGATGGATTACAAGCAATACGACTCTTTGAACCTTGTAATGATGACGGTGACAATTGCTCGATCTACGAAAACCATGGTCGCATTAGAATGGCCAGCCCCCGGTGGTACAATACAGTTCTCAGGATTTCTGATGGCAGTGCGATGATAATCGGAGGTTCAAAGAAAGGCGGATGGATCAACAACGCAACCGTTAACAACCCCTCTATCGAATACTTCCCTCCGAAATCAATTCATGGGTCAAACGGCTTGCCCATTCATCTCCCATTTCTCGTGGACACTCTTAGTTCTAATCTATTTCCTATTGCCTTTTCTCTCCCTGATGGCAAGGTCTTTATGGCTGCCAATCGCGACGCAATGATATATGATTGGAAGGCCAACTCAGAGCTCCGACTTCCCACAATTCCGAACGGTGTTCGAGTGACATATCCTATGGCAGGCTCTGGTCTATTGCTCCCTCTGACGCCCGAAAACAACTACACCCCGGAAGTCTTACTGTGCGGCGGGTCGACATTGGATGATACAAAGCCTGGCTATGAGATGTCTTCACAAGATCCCGCCTCTTCCCAGTGCTCTCGTATAGTTCTCACTGCTGATGGTATCAAGGCCGGATGGCAAGTTGAGCAGATGCCACACGCTCGTATCATGCCTGATCTTGTCCTTCTACCCACTGGTCAAGTTGTTATTGTGAATGGTGGGGGCAGTGGAATCTCGGGATACGGAAACGTTCGTAATCAAGTCGGCGCGTCAAATGCAGATCACCCGGTTTTCACCCCTACGCTTTACGATCCCAGTGCTCCCGTTGGTCAGAGGTTCTCTACGGAAGGAATGCCAACTAGTAGTATCCCTCGGCTATACCATAGCGTTGCTACTTTGACTCCTGACGGAGAGATCATGATCGCTGGAAGTAATCCGAACCTGGACCGAAGTGAAGTGGAATATGGGACGGAATACAGAGTAGAATGGTTACGCCCCCCTTACATGGATGCTGCAAGACCGACAATCACCCATTACAGCAAGTCTATTGCCTATGGCGAGTCAACGTCCATAACCGTAGACACTTTGAAGTCAGGTGCCGATGTTAAAGGTGCGCTCCATAGTAAGAAACATGATTTTGTCTTCTGACTCGCAAATTTCCAGTGGTTATCATGGACTTTGGCTTCGTCACGCATGCGGTGCACGCGAACTCCCGGCTGGTGTATCTCAAAACGGCTCTCTCAAACGGCAATGAGTTGCAGGTTGAAGGCCCCCCTAATGGCGGTGTTTATCCTCCTGGGCCTGCCTGGTTGTGCGTAGTCCAGGATGGCGTCCCCAGCCCAGCTGTAAAAATTATGGTCGGCAATGGAAAAGGTCCTGAGGTTGATGAAAAGGCAATAGAGAAGTGAGTACTCTTCTTATTCTGTGAGTATGTGTATTCAGCCTACTCTTTGATGCAGTTTGCTAAAGTCGACCGCTGTCGATCAATATGAAAACGGGAAACATGACAAGAGCGGAGGGGAGGGGTCGGAATAAACCGACACATCTATATATCACAACTCTCATACATTTTCTTTTGGATGGTTTTGCACGCTCAGCTATGTTTCTATACCCATGTCATTACTATACCCTTCATATCAGCACACTCAATGCTATTCCTACCGCATAATCTTGGTTTTGTTTTTCCTTACATGCCCTTCTATTGTATATGTATATGGAATGTTGAAACATCTTATGATACTTAGTTCGCTTTTCGGTTTGGGACGCATAAAGAAATACAGATATCCGTAAATCTATAGACATGGGGAGTATGTTGTCACAGAGCGCGTTGACGCATACGACTACTAACTGTGCGCAGACCGGCGTACACCTTGCCAGGAGGTGAACCTAAGATCAGAGATACAATGGCATCCCGGGCAACTTTGATATTTTGGAAAGAGCCCATGATATGTATTTTGCTATGGAAGATCAGTTAGATATTGTGATGATACGGACAAAAAATTGAGGACGCACGTATCGGCTAAGACAATTCTAGTTCTGCTAGCATTTTCGATGGTGAATTTCGTCTTGCCATCTTGACCCGCAATACGACCTGAGGATGAAGTACATGAGGCAAAACCGTGGGCCAGAATTATCGTAACAACTGACCGATAGCTCGGGAGAGATGGTCTCCTTGTAAAGTTTTCACGTCTTTTATTTCGAAAGAGTCAAGGTATAGATCATCGAGCCTCAGCAAGGCAATGGCATCCTAGGAAATCGGGAAAGTTCAACCACAGAAATATTTGATGATAAGGGACAGATACACACATTCACATCGAATCCCAAAGCATATGCCTTCACGAAATCGGCACCCTTTTGCAAAGCACCAATATCTTTTGTATGTTTTGATGTCTGCGAGATTGTCAATAACCAGTCCACAAGAAGAAAAAAATCCGCCGATTTATCGTACCCGTGCTTCCACACATCTCCGCTGCACATTCATTCTCACTTGCAGTCCCAAAATCTCCGTCAACGGACCAAATATGTTAATCCAGTCCTTTTTCAGCGGCGTCATTCGATGTGGGGGAATCGGTATCCGCCTCGTTTCTGATTTTAGGGTCGTTCGCACTGCATCGGCGGATATGGGATTAAATGAAGGTGCGGCAGATGTACTAGGAAGAGAGCTATCGTCGACGTCGATCATAATGTCATCGTCGCCATTGGCTTGGTCTTCATTGTGAGGTAAAGAGTCGGTCAAGGGCTCGAGTTCGCCCATGTTTTCATCTGCATCCACAAGTGCAGAGGAGCTTTGGGCTGCCTGAGCAGGCTTTTTCGACATTTTTCTGCGATTCTTGCGGGGTGCAGATGTGCCCGGTTCTATGTGAGCGACTACCATTGTTTCCGTTGAGTTTTTGGGAAAGGGAAGACTCGGATTTTCTTTTTTTATGAAGCTCGTGGTGGGGGGCTGCAAGACACTTTTATGGCTTTTGTTTACTTCTGGCCTCTGATTGTAACAATCCCCGGCACTTTCAACAAAGCTTCACCTCACTGAACGCCGACCTGATAGCCATTTTTGAGTTCCTAATATCCAGGCCGTGTTAACTTCTTACGTTCATGATCATGAGGCCTTCGAGATTCAATATACGGCCGCTAGCCATATCACAAGACGCTATCGCTTCTATATATATCAGGCCTAGGGTGCCGTCTTCGCCTGGACAAGTAATTCCCAACAGTCCGAGTGCCAATTGAATTCCTGCTCTGGCTTCAAGTAACGGGAACGGGTCTTGATAGAAGTCAATCATCATGTTGTCCCTGCTCCTATTACAATTGGCTTCTCCCGAATACCAATGTAGTCCTAGCACCTTCTCGAGGTTCTTGTATAAGGGTGACTGCTAGGGTTCGACTTCTTATCGCCCAGTGCCCACTTCATCCACAATCATGTCTATCATCGGCTCTCCGGATGAAAAGTGTTCTGTCAAGTCGGCGCCTTCATCGTTACACGAAAAGGTGGATGGAAATGAATCAGCATCCTTCACCGAAGAGCAGCTCAAAAGACTGCAGAGGCGCATTGGTATGTCCCGCTCTTCATTCGCCCTGTTAATCTAACTGATTGAAAACCGAAAGATTATCGCATTATGCCGTGGCTATGTTTAACCTATATGTTCATGAGGATGAATGTCAATAGCATCGGAAATATAGCTATCATCAATGTCGAGCAGAAACATGACATCAAGACGCAGCTTCACTTGTCCCCTTCGCAATGGAACTGGGTCATCTCGTGCTTTACCTATACTTACATGTTTATGGAGCCCGTGTCGACAATGATGATGAAGAAGACATCGTATGTTTCTCTTTTGGTGGACCCTTATCATCTTGTTTATCTCCACTTCTCGCTAGCCCAAGTCGCTGGATCTGTCGGATCATGGTGAGCTGGGGAATTGTGGCATGTTGCGGGGCTGCCGTGCAAAACTACGGCGGTCTGATTACCGTCAGAACATGTAAGTGCCAGAGGGTAAAGCTTGACGTACGAGCCGCTGAAAATGAACGAATGGACAGTACTTGGTGCGACCGAAGGTGGTTTCTTCCCGTGCATTCTGTATTACCTAGCTTTCTGGTTCCGCCCTGAAGAAATCACTCTTCGTATGTGCATCATGATCGCATTCGCCACTTTCAGTGGGATTATCAGTGGCTTTGTTTCATTTGGTGTCGCCTTTGCTGATGGGCGCCTGGCTGGTTGGCGGTGGCTCTTTATTATTGGTCAGACATATTCGTCTATAGCTAGGGTATGCACCTAACACTCCCTAACAGAAGGAATACCTCCAGTGATCCTGGGCATACTCACCCTTTTTGTACTTCCTGATTATCCGGAGACTGCCAAGTTCCTTACTGAAGAAGAAAGAACGATAATCAAGGAGCGTCTCTACGACGGCACTCCTTCAAAAACCAGCAGGACTTGGAATACGAAACAGGCTTTAGGGCTCTTCCGTGACCCAACTTTCTGGTCTTTTGCTGGTGTATGGGTCTGCAATGCTTTGGGAAATCCAACACCCTCGTTTGTTCTTCCAACAGTGATCTACCAGCTAGGTGCAACATTTTCTGTTTGCCGCCTCTTTTCGCTATAACTTTCGATAGGATTCACGTCAACCAATATCGCCAATGTCCTCACTATTCCGTCCTCTGCTGCTATCTTCCTGACACTGGTCATTTGCGCTTGGTTTGTCCGAAGAGGTTACTGGAATCCATTTTGCGTATCATTTATATGTAAGTCTGCCTTGATCACCGGAACGTGACTGCGTAGTGATATACGTTCTAGTGCAGATTGTGAATTTGGTGTGTTGCATCATTTTTATGACGGTGAAGGTAGGACGCGATGTGCCTATAGATGATCTTCGGCCCATCTTTTTTTTGTGTAGACACCCGCCACACGATTCGTATTCATTCTCGTGGCTCGGGCGGCATCCAATACCATCGTCAATATACTCTGGCCTAGTAGGGTCGCCGCGTTACATGGTACAACCGCTGTTGGTCTGGGTATTGCGCTATCCAACCTGATCAACAACATTGACGGTCTCGTTAGCCCGCTTATTTTTTCTTGTGAGTTCTTTGGTCTCACAGATTGAAAGATTGCTCACACAGGTTTTATTTCTACAGCAATCTACGGACCCCTCTATCATGTCTCATATTCTGCCTGCGCCGGGATCTTATCAGTGGGAATTATAATGATTGCTATTACCGCTGCACTCGTTGGCAGGCCAGTGGTGTCTTTCCAGACCATGAGACGAATGTTTGGCTTGAACCCCCCGAAATGAGGCAGATCAAACAGGAAGCCGGTTGTGCGGTTCGGATTTGAAGATTGAAGATGTGTCAGAGGTCGACTACTTTTTTCTTGAATTCGTGATTTTTTCTTGGACCTGTTGGTGCTACAGTTTATATGATAGACGTGTTGCTCAATCCTATTTGGCCGCCTCATAGAGTCCATTTGTACACCTTAAAGTATCTCGAAGCGCCCAAGTAATGCTAAGATGCTAGTCACAATTTCGGATCTGCTTTGAAAGACGCTGTCATCGTTTAATTTAGCTGTCATCGTTCAATTTAAAATTTTTGTCTGCTTGTTTAGTACATGTCACTTCAGTTCGAGAATGTATGCAGTTTGAGCTTCAAGTTTGCTCGAGCGTCGAGACTCGAGAGCAGACGCGTTGCCGTATGGCAGATGAAACGCCATCTGCGATCCCAGGAACCAGCATGTGATACTTGGTTATAGCTCGTATAAACGCCATCCGGCCATTCATCTTCATTCTCACCTTTCTCTTTGCTGCCATGTCTAAGCTCGAATACACTCCACTGGATGAAATTGACCGTGTAAGATACTCATTCTATCCTTCTCTGTTTCCAATGGCGCATGTTCATGTTT
The DNA here is from genome assembly GCA_003987895.1 of Neonothopanus nambi. NCBI lineage: Eukaryota > Fungi > Basidiomycota > Agaricomycetes > Agaricales > Omphalotaceae > Neonothopanus > Neonothopanus nambi. The sequence continues at coordinate 11,314 of RCHF01004564.1, read as the reverse complement.
TGCTATAGATCTATGCCGACCTGAAGGCTGGATTCGCGTCTGGAAAGACAAAATCCATTGCGTACCGGAAGTATCAGCTACTTCAGCTTGCGTACATGCTCAAAGACAACCTAAATCGTTTCGAGGAAGCGTTGGCAGCTGATTTAGGCAGACCACTGCTGGAGGCCAAGTTGTGAGTGACCAGCTACGAGCGCATTTGCTTCGCACATCTCATATTCTTCTTCATACAATTAGCCTGGATACTGTCTCATCTATTACGGAAGTAATGGCGACATATTCCAATGTTGAAAAGTGGGCAAAGCCAGAGAAACCTGGTTTCTCTCTCAACTGGACTCCTATGCGCCCAGTCATCCGCAAAGAACCCAAGGGTGTCGTGCTCATTATTAGCCCGTTCAACTATCCTCTCTTCCTGACAATACCTCCTGTGGTGCGCACTTTCCTGCTACTTTGCTTTCCTTCATGCATGCTAAGACCACGCGTTAGGCTGCGGCTGTCGCGGCCGGGAATGCTGTTGTCTTGAAACCCTCCGAGTCCAATCCGGCGACTAGTGGTCTTCTCGCTGAGCTCCTACCTAAATATTTAGATCCTACTCTGATTCGTGTTGTCAACGGTGGCGTGCCGGAGACTACAAAGGTGTTCAATATTATTATTATCTGTTATTATGTACTGAAATCATCTTGTCAGCTTTTGGAATTTCCTTGGGGACACAGTACGTGGTATCAGCGTTGAAACCTTCATTATCAGCTATTGAGAGTTTCTCGGTCCTAGTTCTTTATACTGGTGGTGGAAGAGTGGGTAAAATCGTGGCTGCAGCTGCTGCAAAGCATTTGACACCAATCACATTGGAGGTTTGTACCGTTCATGAGCATAGCAGATTAATATTGACGATGTTCATCCCCAATATCAATGCAGCTCGGAGGTAAGTTTCTCTGGTGATTCTAGTTCATTTTCTTGTTCACATTCCTGGCATGACATAGGAAAATCGCCCGTGTTCATTGACCCCAAGTGTGACATTAAAGTAGCTGCAAGGAGGATCCTGTGGGGAAAGGCAGCCAACGCAGGTCAAACATGTGTAGCGCCAGACTATGTTCTCGTGCCCAAAGATTTCCAGGATACTTTTATCCAAGCTTTGCAAGAAGCGTAAGTTCTTTGTTTATTTCACCTTTCTTCCATGAGTATACAAAACCACCCACCAGGTACAAGGAGTTTTATCCAGATTCCCCTGCTGCATCTGGTCAGATGTCTCGACTTGTTACCCCTCAAGCATTTGCTCGTGTCAGCGGATTGCTAGAGAAAACGAAAGGCACTGTTGTTATTGGTGGCGAAAAAGATGAATCGACGAAATTCATCGCTCCTACTGTCGTCAAAGACGTACAATTCGATGATTCACTGATGTCTGAGTAAGTGCATGCAACATAAACATCGGGGAAAACGATTAATCTTCGCTCCCAGAGAGATTTTCGGGCCAGTTCTTCCAGTCATTCCAATCAATGACATTGACGAGGGCATAGCATATGTCAACGCCAAGTAAGCCCTTTTACTTGAATAACAATTCCTATATTCAGCTCATGAGGGATGTAGTGATCATCCACTGTCCTTATATGTTTTCTCGCAGGATGAAAAGTTCAAGTCCAAAGGTCCATCACTATTCACGACTGGCCTAGCCAATAACTGACTTTCCCCGCTCTACAGTCTTCGATTCCACGCAAAGCGGTTCCGCCATGGCTAATGAAACCATCATACATCCTGCAGGTTCGTATACATGACTGTAATTATTTCCTTGCTCATGATCATCTAGCGGAGGGTCTTCCCTTCGGTGGTATTGGTCCTAGCGGGTGTAAGTATTCATATCTTCTTGGTTTTTCTAATCTTAATTTCGTCCTCATATTACCATAGCGGGTTATCACACTGGGAAGGCAGGTCTTCTTCGATCCGTAGTACTGTTGGGGTCGTTTATCTTCTCTATTTCTCTCTTCAGTTTGGGTTCGACACGTTCACGCATTTCCGTTCTTCACTGGACTCCCCCAGATGGTGTGTATTCCGATTTTCTCACCTTCTCGCCTTTTTCTGAACCGGAAATACTAGGCTTGACCTCATTATGAGCTTCCGCTATCCTCCTTACACCGTATGTGTTGTCTCATCTTGGCTCAGAACAGCATCCTCAATCCATATGCTTCGTAGAACAAGAAGGTGCAGGCCATAGACAGGCTCATGAGTATAAAACTACCTGCTCGCCCACGCGGACCGCCGACTTCTGAGAGGGGCTCCACGTCCTGGACCAAATGGTTTTCATTCATTCTTGCTCTTATCTTGGCTGGGGGTCTAATGAAGCGCCAGATTAAACCTTGAGCAGTATTACTATGTTCTTGACATATACCCGGGGAAAAAAAGACCTTTGGAAACATTTATTATCGTATGTATCTTCTTCTTTGGAGAGGTCCTGGAAGATGTTTGTTTTAGCCTGAGCGATGGTTTCTTAGCTACGATCCCCCACCTGTTGTATTTCGTATTTTAACAGAGAGTTTGTATACATCTCACGTTGTGTGAATCCGGCCCGCTGTTTGAACCCAATGCGGCCGCCCATAGTCAGCGCTCAGCTTTGACACTTGTCCTCAGACATTCACCATGTCCAGTAACAACAGCCAGCCCAACCAGAACGAGGGAGTCCCAGAAGGTCTAATACTATGCGATCTTCTTATGAACTCGTGCTGACTTGGGTATACCAGCCTTACAGGCTCTTCTTCAGGCTATGTCGCCGGATGCTACTCAAAATGTAACCCCAGAAGCTCTGCAGAGACTCTCCGACAGATTATCAGCGTTGATGGGCGAAGATGTTGTAAGAGATGCATTTGCACACAAAGATAGAGCGGGTGAGGTGCGTCTCAATCTATGTACTTGATGTATAACTAATCACGGTCTCTCATCGTAGCTCGTTAACGAGGAGGGCCTACCTATCGTCGACATCACCGAATCAGAAACTGATTCTCAAAATACTATCAACTCAAATATCACGCTCACCGAAGACCCAAAACTTGTTCCCTGGTCCTCCCTCCCACCTGCCGAGCGCGAACGCAGGAGGCGAGAGCGTGATCGTATTCTCGATCTCTTAGAAGCCGAAGAGGAACTAGAGCAGAGAAGAGCCGATGAGAAGGAGAGACTGGAAAGACAAGAAGCATTGGAGAAACGGAAGCAGGCGGCTAGGACCGAGATTGAGCAACTGAAAGCTCTGAAGGAAACTCATAAGAAAATGGGGAAGGCCTTGTTGCGAGCTAGCAAGGAGGAAAATGGTTCTCTCCCTGTAACGGAAAACAAACCGGGCAGCTCGAAGAAAAGCGTCAGTTTCGCCGAGGCACCTCAGGAGACAGCATCATCTTCTGCAGAACTCGTGGAGAAGACTGACGAGACAGACTGGGGTGATGTTGCTCAAGGGAGATTACGACCTTCGACCCGAACTGCATCATTTTCTCAAAGCGAGCGGCTGATGAAAATGTCTGTTGTCGAGCGCATACCTGGTGCTGGGAAGCAGCGTGCGATTGAGATAAAGAACGAGGAGGGCGATTCGGACGATGAATCAGACTTGGGTGTATCGAACTCGGATGAGGGTGAAGCACACGATGATTCTGCGACAGAGTATTCGGATAATGATGCTCAGGGAGACAGCGAGAATAATTTAGAGGAGGAGGTCGATTTCGATTTCGCACAGCACCAGCGGGAGATTGCTTTGGAGTATCACCGGAAAAGGGGGGAAATTGGTGAAGCAGCAGCGAGTGCTCTTACTTCTCATACTCATGCCGCTGAGGAAGGGCCCTCTGCGGATGTATCTGTCGAGAAGACTCGACCTCCGATATCTCAATTCAGAGCCAACCGGCTCGTCTCATCATACGCTGCATCTGCGCCTTCTTCGTCAACATCTCAATCACTCGAATCGTCAGTGTTGCCCAAGTCTGGTGCTCAAACATTACAGAATGCTATTCGTATGGGTAAATTGGATGATGACGAAAATCTAATTGGTGGAGATGCTGGAGAAAGCGGTAGCGAGGGAGAAAATGAAAATATGCAGGATATACTGGAACTACTCAAGAAAGGCGAGGTATATAATTTAGGTCCAAATGGTGAATTTGTACACTCTATTCCCCCTCCCAATAGTTCATCGGCTTTAGCAGCTCCACCCCCACCTTTCACCGTTCCATCTGAGCCTTTACCCCCCAAACCCAAGACATCGAAGTTCAAGCTTGCGAGGTCGCAGGCGAGTCGAGCTGTCGACACTGGGTCTCCTTCCCTGGGTACCCCGACGCCGAGCACTCCCGTCTCGACTGTCGGTCGTTCGTCACCCAAGCTGCCCACGCGTTCTGTCGTTGTCGAACGCGTGCCCACAAGCACTACTTCTCCTGTCCCTGACGCCGCCGGGTCAAATCCTGACCACAAGAACTCGTTGCCGTCCGCGCGCGCAAAATTTTCACCAATAAGCCCACCGGATCAGCTAGCACAGACGGTCAGCGGTAGTCAGGCTACAACGGTCATTGAATCAGCATCTTTCCCGCGTCCGACCAGCGCTTCGTCTCTCATGATAATTGACTCACCATCATTCCCGTCCACTTCGAGGCCATCTTACAGGCCAGAGCGGCCGCCAGTCATCATGTCTTCCACAGTTGTCGAGTCAGGTCGTCATGCCTCTCAAGGATCAGCACCCAGTACGGAGGCAGAAAATGTTAATATTTCGGGACCAGCGAAGAAAATGTCGAGATTCAAAGCGGAAAGGATGTAGACTGAAAGAGGCGGTTTCAGTGTAGCGAGAGAGTATTGTATTAGTCGTATAGAATGATTCTGTTAGCCACTTCCTGGCAGTAGGCTAGGCCATTAGGCATGCTCCGTCCGATTTACCATCGCATTCGAACGGAGTGACAAAATTACCGTATACTCAGTAAATGTAAAAATTTTCGCAGTATAGCAATGCTGAGTATGTATAATACACTTGATTTGGATGACTATAGAACAATGACGAGCAAAAATATGTATAACGAGTTATGCGAAATTCAAATCAAAAATATGATAAAAGTTGCACCTCATGCTGTCTACTATGCTAGGAGGCTTGAATAAGGGCGAGCCATAATAATGTGATGTGGGGATGCAGTAGATGAAATAAGATTGACGCTGACGTTGAGGTGCGAAATAAAAAGTCCAGGACTGAGTGGAAAAGACTAATTGAGATTAATAAGTGATAACCAAGTCCTCGAGCGCCGATACGACTTCAGACATGGTTGGTCGATCTTGATGGTCTTGAGCCCACATGCGCTCTATCAGATCGACAATTTCAGGACACCATTGTTTTCGAAGGCCAGTTATAGAGGGTCTGAAGCGGAATTAGCGAAGCAGAAACCCACAAAGTGTAGGGATGCTCACCGTTGTCGTTTTGATCCAACAATTTCATAAATGGCGTGTTCGTTCATGCCCTATGAGAGCAAGTTCTAGCACTGAGAGCGACTAAAAACCATGGGGACACGTACCTCCCAGGGGAACTTTTTATTAGGTAAGTGCCACTGTAGCATTTCCCAATACACGCAAGCACATGAGAAAACATCCACCTTATGATTGTACTTCGGGTGAGCGTGCCAGAGTTCTGGAGCTTGCCAGTTGACGGTTCCAACCAAGCTGCGGACCATCGACCGTGTTGACTGCTTCACTTTGGCAAGTCCAAAATCGGCAATTTTGGCGGTCCCTCTAGATGTGATGAGAATGTTGGAAGATTTGCAGTCTCGATGGATAACGGAAGGCTTGCGAAGATGGAGATACTCTAGACCACGTGCAATATCTAACATCATCGACAGCTGTTTCCAAAACACTCTGAGTACTGAAGTGGGCACAAAGAAGACAGGCATAAACACATACAACTTTATGCAACGTGGGAGGATTGACGTTTCGAATGTAGTCGAATAAATCTCCGTTGGTGCACAGTTCGCTCACAATCATGACGGGCGTTTCACGAGTGTTTTCAGGTATACTAACACCAAGCTGGAGAAAATCGCAGATTATTCAGAAACTGTACTAGACTTTGCGTGAGAACTCTACTCACGAATCGGACAATGTTTGGGTGATCAAAACCGCCGAGTAATTTCAGTTCCTTAATGTCCACTTTGTTGCAGGTCAGGTCAGCTTTGCAGTATTGAAGAAGAAACGAGGCACATACTAGCACTCAATTGCCCTCTAAATTCGGAGATTGCAATTTTCCTGCCTTTAAATTTACCAATAAACACATCCTTGAAACCACCACTTCCAATCTTCTCCAGCTTTTGGAGTTTCTCTGGGGGTATCTCTCGGTCCTCTAAGCCAAGCGTTCCGAGATCCAGCTCTAACTCGGGATCAGGGGCAGCCTTTTCATTCTGGCCCGATAAAGGTGGTGTACGGGGTTCGTCTAAATGCACACGTTCAGATCTGAGAAGAACAGGCGGCGAGGCAGTCTTCTGACTCCCGTTCTGCGAGCGTCGGCGAGTACGACGTCTGACCGTCGATGGCGGACGAGCCGTGCCCGAAGACGAGGGTGACGAAAAGTCATTAGCTCGGCGATCGCGCCACTGAAGAAGCGCTTCAGCAAGTTGTGGTTTCGTGCCTACAGGTTCGAGGTCTCTACTTTCACAAAGGCGGACGAGGTCGTCTCGACGAAGGCGAACTAATGTTTTAGCCGTAGCAACGGTGAGATCAACTAAGGGATTGATATATGTCAGCTTAGTACCAACTCAAACAGAGAAAGATATACTCACTGCTATCCTCATCTTCCATTACTTCTTCGTCAGTCTCACCATCTGCATCAAGATCTACACTTTCGTCATCTGCCTGCTCCTCTTCCTCTTCCTCCTCTTCCTCCTCGCCAGTCTCCTCTTCTTCTTCAATCATATCAGCATCTTCCTCGCCGACTATTTTACCATTGCGTAGCTTCCGCGGCTCAACAGCGATAGTAGCTTCATCGTCCGCATCGTCATTTTCAGTTTCCATTTCATCGCCTTCTTCCACTGTTTCTCTGTCTGCCTCTTCGACGTCCTCCTCTTCCTCCTCTTCCTCCTCTTCCTCATCATCTCCGTCGCTAGGATCCGCGTTTGCTCCCTTCCGTGGCCTCAGCCTTTTCTTAAGAGGGGACCGTCGAGAGCGCGCTGGCGGTGGCGGGGAGGCCGAAGCTGAGGACACAAGTTCATCAACTTCATCTTCATCAGCGTCATCCTCCTGCAGTCCCGAATCATCACCTTCCTCTTCTTCTAATTCATCATCAACAGTACTCAGCTCCGAGGTGTCATCATCTTCTTTTAAGCTCTTCATATTTTTCTTTGCTTTACGCATAGGGGTAATCCTCCGAGCGTCCAGCATGTCGCTGGAAGTAGGTTTCTTCTCTTCCGAAGATCTCTCCTTGTCCCTACTCCTTAATCTTCTGGGGCTAGGATTTGCCTGGCTAGCAGCTAATCGAGCTTCTAATTCCTCCAATTCCGTTAGGTCACTTTCACTATCGTGGAATTCCGAGGTACGATCATTTATTCGCGTGGTCTCTGACATCTGTCCATTGGACTCAGTCCGAATGTCAAATTCAACCTGTTTCGCTTTGCCTTTGCCCTTGGAACTGGTAGTGTTTGAAAGGAATTTAAGCCCGGCTGAAGCAGCGGTCCCGCGACCCACGAGGTCTATGGGAGCTGGTTGGTTGATAGCATGAGGCGGAGGCAATGTGGTAAGAGTAGGGGCAGAAACTTTCCGCGATCGCAAATGATGTGCGGGAGGCGACTGTAAAGTATCAGAGTGCGATGAAGTTGAGCCTGAAGCAGAAGGCGAACTCCGTGATTTCTGTCGCCTACAGCAGTGATGAATATAGGTGAAGTCCGACGGAAATGCCAGCTTACCTTGATCCAGAACTGCTACTCCCCTCCCCTGACTTAGCCTGCCTACGAATGGAACGAGAGCGTGATGGGCTGTCTCCAACTAGATGGCCCATTGACAAACTTCTGCCTTTCAGCGGCCTGGAGTTTGAACTACGGGCAATATCATTGGTAGTAGCTCGTCGTCTTAAATGACTAGTCAACTGAGGAGTTGAATCCTCATCTCGATCATCCTCGGGCACCATTGCATCATCTGAGGAATAATCGCTGGAACCCGCACCACGACCCAAAGGCGAGGAAGGAGGCAGAGATGCAAGTTCATCACGAGCGGCGATTATTGAATGTATGATATCTGACTTTGTAAAGGACTCGGCATCGTCTGAGAGACCAGCAAGAGTGTAAAGACGGATTAAATCATCCTTGCGCAGACGATTGAGAACACGTGATGGAGCTGCAGAAATGAGATAGTCGTCGGCTGTAATAGAACGGAAGATATTGTCAGCTCCTACATATAAGCTAATCGCGTTGATACTTACAGGAGTCGTCCTCGTCGATACCCTCGTCCTCTTCTTCATCCTCCAGATGATCATCACTCTCAGGTTCCACTGAGCTTTCCTTGCTCCGCGGAGTAGGGCATCTTGAAGATTCTCCATCGACGTCCATTGAGCTGAATTTCTCTTCATCGCTGGTCGTCACGTCCGACCTCCGACTAGATTTGAACCTTTTCAATCTGTTGGAACCGCGCGCAGAACGTCTGCCCAAATGCGCGTTCTCATTAGAACCACTGGCGACGCGTTTTCTCTTGGTCCCAACGCGAGCATTCATTTCCGCGTCCTGGAGTTCAATAAATGCCTTTTCTTCCAGCAAAATCCGTGAAGGTAGTCTTCGAAGGTTGGGGTGTAAAGGTACTAATACTGGGCGTACTTCCACGTCCCGTGACAAGCGCGGATTGTGAAAAGCGTCCGAGCTTGCTGAGGAGCTAGCACGGGAGGGAATTACGCGTTTCCGTGATGGTGGAGAGCGACGCAATGGATATCTTCTACGAGCCAACGACGTATTGGCTGGCGACAAGCTAGATGAGGACATAACCAGGAAGGAGTGAGCGAAAAGATCGTCAAAGCACGAGCCAGCAAAGGCACGGTCTTCTAGACGTCCAGTACGGAAGACGAAAGTGGAAAGGCGGTCGTCGTCGTCGTCTGCTACGATGAGCACGGCCTAGCACTGTTTCTGGGGTCAAGTTCAAGTGGCAAACAGTAAACTTAGGTAAACATAGAGTGGCGACCACGTGACTGGATAGCTATTGTAGTACGTAATAAATTCTAGACCGTTCCACTGCGGTTTCGATTACTCTTCCGATTCGCCTCCTCGACTGCTGTTGAACTTGGTGAAGCTCTTACAGTAACTGAGTACGGATCTCAAGCCGGATGGAAAGTGTAATCATCATGCTTGCCTATATGTGAATTATGTAATAGTATGTGTCGGAACTGTGGGTTCTCTTCCAATCCAGGGCGTTCTTACTGTCTACACGTCGAGTGCTAAGCAACAGCTCCCACAAAGTATAAGCGCCCACTCTCGAAATTGAGACGAGGAGGTTTGTGAATGATGGCAAGGAAGAAAAGAGAGATATCAACAGAGATATCCAGACACAGTATATTCTTGCTGTATTTATCTGCACAAGGAGGCAGACCGCCTGAACAGAACATTGACATCTCGAACGTCACCGTGATAAGCCTGCGTTATTGGCACGACCCATAGCAAAGCGAGCTTTCTCTCGAGTCGATTCCTTTTCGTCCGGAGACAGTTGGGCGTGGACGTCCCGCACAGAGGTGCAGAGACGTCCTCCGTGACGACCATAAACCATCCATACGATTGACCGCAACGGATTCTGCATCAGAGTTACTGGCGCAACGAAACCATCATTCGTTCGCTAGCTGTAACTTCGACTTCGTTGGTCGAGTACACTGGGAGAAGAATACAGGTGAGGTGAGGTGCTCGACATTGGGAACATCAGTGTAGACCAGTGTATACCGCAACTGCCACATGTAGCCACATATCCACCTAGATAAGAGCATCAGAAATAGACCGAATTGAAGCAGAATGATCGCAGTGAAATTGATGTACTCCGAGTTGCATAGTTGGCCAACTTTCTCGAAAATCCAGATTTGTTCCAGGAAGTTATGAATAGCTTTCAAAATAGGGGTCTCCACCACCGGTGGCGAATTCGTTCTTGATGTCTTGGGCATAATATGTACATAAACTCCAGGCCGTTCGAGTAGACACGAAGATCACCATCATCATAGTTGTATGTAATTGCGTCAATTGATCTGGTCCTGTGGCCTGAGAGCCAGTGTACTCATTCAAGATGTCGGTGATTGCCTCACGACGACTGCTTTCCTCCGAGGAAAGATGTCGCTCAAGTACCGAGATCATGACAAAATTTACGAATTATTTCGTTCAGCAAGGACGCCGGTACCCTTTGATCACCTTTGATCACGATGAACCGGGCGATCATACATGAAGCTTGAAGCTTTGAAGGTAGGTTCATCCTTGGATCGGCCATGCCCGTAGACTAGGAACTTAGCTTACGCTTGAGAAAGTTCTGGCGCTTTTTGAGAATAGGCATCTCACTGACATCATCCTCATTCTTGAGTGAGTCTCCATCGTAAGGGTCGTATAGAGTCAGATGGGATGGCTAAATGAGCAGGCAGTGAGAATAACAACCAAGCAAGCAGGTAGATCCGAACTTCATGTTGGCACCCTGAAGTAAAGCATTCTCCTCTATGATGTCTACTCTCCAATGTTGCACCTCCTGAGTGTAAAGACAAAGAATGCTAAGGAGTGAGCATCCTAAAAGGAAAAGTCGGATTCCAAAGTACTATGAGAGTGTAAATTTACGTACGTCCCCTCGATGAAGATATGAGGGAGCAATGAGCATGCTCCGAAAATGCATCACGCTGGCTTGTCCTTCGTTTGAGGTGTTGACCCTCCGTGGCGATCCGTTCGAAGGAGGAGTGTACAGACACCATACTTGCATCATCCGGTAGCGGAAGAGCCCCATTAAAGCAACACGCGTGAACGCGTCCTTCTAAGATACTTCCCGGAAATCCGATGCATAGACGTCTATGTAGCTTGCTGACTCTTCCTGAGGGTCGACCGCTATGAGTTCACCGAGGGAAATCGTCCGTGAATTCCATCCATTTTGATTTGCGGCATCCTGAACTGACTGTTGGCAGTGGCACCAGAGTGGCACTGGGACGAAGTTGCTTATTCAGCAGAGATCACGTGCGTCGCACGGACCACGGTGCCACTGCCAGCTACAAGCAGCTACAGCGACACAGTCCGTCGACGCGTTAACTTGTTTCCTTTCCATCCCTCAACTATAGACGGACGTATTCCTACGTAATTCCCCTCCAATGCCTCAGTGATGATGATGTCTTTAAATGTCTGTTTTCCCTCGAAGATCG
>RCHF01004563.1:0-15027 GCA_003987895.1 Neonothopanus nambi | reverse complement strand
GGAACTGGGGCTCGGTGGTGAGTCACTCAGTCAGGGGCGGCGATGATAGATGACGCAATTCAGTATGCACGTGATCGTGTGACACTGCGCTGGTACATGCTACTAAGTACTAGCCTCTACCGGTGGCAAAGCTGCTTCAAATTTCTCGGTAGTACTGAATGTGACAACCTCAAGCTCAGCGCTTCCGCTAAGGCTTTCTCTCACTGGAAACCCGGCTTCCATTTTTGCTATTCAGCGCACGACTGGCGCACGAAGTGTTCCTTTTGTTGTGACTGTTCTTGAGAAGAAGTCACAATATCGTCTATTACACGGTGCAAGGTCTGTTCCTGAGTTAAGATTCATCGAATCGGGCTTAGCTTGAATACAGACAGAACTCGGAACGGGGCTTCACTCAACCAGTCTTCTAATTTCTTGTCCTCAGGAGTTCCGACGTCTTGTGTACTGGGCTCTACTCGATATCCACCTGTTCACCAGCTAGCGGCTCAACGTGATAACTTCAAGGCTCAGGCTCTCAGAGAGTCAGATGTCTCATCATGTGTTAATTCATTGTGTTTATATGTGTACATATGGAAGGATAAGTATGGACAGACGATGAACAAGAACGCTAAATTGGTGCGAATCTCCCAGGCTAATCGTCATTTAGGTTTCAACTCATTAGGCTGGACTTAAATAGCTGAGAATTGGCCGAGTAGGCTGAGACAGCTCGCTTGCTGCCCCGCTATTTCTCCAGGACCCGCCTCGATCTGTCCTTTTAGCGTCATGTTCACGTCGCACACCTTGAAACTCCCGGATGGGATCGAAATTTTCTACACAGACAACGGGCCTGTGCCTAACTCGGACGATTATACGACTCTTATCATGATACATGGTACTGCTGTCACAGGACGTACGTTACTCTCATACCTTGGGCAAAAGAAAGCCAATCCTCAATTTTGTTGAAACTTTTAGACAACTTCGAGAAGCTTCACGCACTCTCACACAACTACAACTTACGAACCGTCTTGCTCAACCGTCGTGATTACTACGGAACGACAAAGTACACCGACGAAGAGTTGGACGATCTCATGAACGGCCGTCGAGTTTTTCTTGATCGACTGAGCGTCCAGTTGGCAGAATTTATCAGGATATTCGCTGAAAAGGAGGGGATTCCAAAGTCAAGCGTTGACGGGAAGACAGGAGGAGTTGCTATAGCTGGATGGTCGATGGGCACGGCTACGGCCTTGGCACTGTTCTCAGACCCCGGGTTGTTCGAAGAGGGTTTATATCACTCTATCAAGCATTATGTGAAGGATTTAATCGTGTACGGTAGGTCCTTCGGACTATTTTTCGGACTAGAACCTGACAGCGAAACTCTTGCAGATCCTCCCTGTATGGCGCTTGGTTACGACTTCCCTCCAAATCAAACAACCTACAGCCCTTGGTTAGACCCCGACTACAAATCTCGCGAAGATGTATTCGCAAACTTTGGTTCCTGGGTTAGCTCATACTATGATCATGGATGCACCCCTGCCGAATTCGATTATCGCAAGAAAACGGACAAATGGACCATTGCCTCTTGGACGCCGGAAGAACTTTCGAAGAATATCGATCCTGAGGCTGCCGGGAGAAGCGAAATACCCATGTATGTGGTGGCCGTGTTTTACTGCATGTATTCGGGCCTTCTCGCTAACACATCAGAATGGTATATAGGTTTTTTCAGATGCAATCAGAGCTAAAGAGTCTTGCTCGACGTGCTCTGTTTGACGCTAACCTCTGTCAGACCTTCTTCCCGATAGTTAAAGTCACCTTTATCACTCCAAGTCGAACTGCCTGGCATTGTGTGTGGGCTGAGATGGAGCACAGAAGGGCATACGAAGAATATTTGTCTCGTGGAGAAACAGTCAGAAAGACTCAGTTCATCCAGGTGGCCGAAGCCAATCACTTTGTCAGTTTGCATATACTAATGATGACCATGTTGAAATCTGACGGGTCTTTGTGATAGTTGCATTATGACGATTCTCCAGCATTTCTTGATATCATAGTCAAAGGACTTCAACGAGGCGAAATTCCACCTACAGACTGAGATGCATCATGTTGATATTCTATGTATGGTTCCCATTTACATGGTAGAACGACGATAACTTATACTATACTAGCCGGAACAGTGTACACAATAAATGACTCAACAAGATATCTGAGATCTCCGTACAACTACAGAAAATTATGTGTATACAACTATTTGTACACGCACTACAAAGTCTTGACCAAATGGGTGATCATTTGATTGTGGCATCAGTACCTACATATATCTGTCTGAACATATGATGCTGTCAAAGCTGCAGTTCTCTTGCAGAATGATGAGTCACTGATGTCATCTGCACTGCCCGTGATCAAAATGAAGCCATGATCTGCCATGATCCACTCTATATGGGACAATTAACTCGACAAGATACCTTGATTCATATAGCAGTAACAGTCAACGTGATAGCAACTAACATATATACATACAACTAGTTATACACCTTGGATACAAACTTTTAGATTGTTGTGACGTTAAGATGTGCTTTTGATTTATCTGAATACACCTATTTTTGAGTGAACATCTCAAGAAATAATAGTTTCTGACAGCCTAGGGCTAACCGGTATCAGTCTCACTACTGAGAAACCAGAGCTGTGTCCAATATACCGTAAGGGATTTCAGCATGTTGCTCCGCCAAGCGCGTACTCATTCAATCCTGGCATTGATGTCCATATCGGGTTGAGCATTCTTGAGAGCCTGGATATACATGACCCAGAGGGGCGGACTAATGCTTGGAATCACTAGCGGCCTGTAAGAGCAATTATCAATTTATCTGCTCGAACGTCGGCATAGATTCAGGGAAAACTACGAACGGGCGTCTAAGCGGGTCATTGAACTGCTTCTCCTGCAGCTCCAAGACAGCCGTCTTCAACCCAGGATACTCGAACTCCGCCTTCATATGTTCAATAACAGTGTTGACCTCCTTCCCTGCCTTCCCCAGTACCAACAAATACCACGCGACGAAATGACACATCACTGCGATGCTCTCCTTGTCTCCTGTCGTCATCGCTTTGTCGCGTGCAGCGCGTAAGAGATCTTTGATTGGATTCTTCGGAAGAGCCAACTCGGAGAGGTTGTTATAGCCAGATGCAGCTTCAGTCAGTTTAATCATCAAATCGAGCTCTGGGTTTGCGTTGAGCCTGTGGACGTGAAGTACTAGCGCTGGAGAGCGCTTGAATCCTTCAGCTGGTGGTCCGATCTGAACAACGGTTGGAGCTGGCATTTCGGTTTTCGGTGAAGAAGATTGGATCGCTGTTTCCATGTCGAAGGGTTTACCGCAGATAGCTTTGTGTCGGGATTTCCAATCTTTAACTTGACAATCTCTGGCAAATTTTAATCATGATCAGGAATTTCTCAACTATAACAATGCTAAAATTCCTTACTTGGAGCAGTACGATATCTCGCGCTGCACGGTATTTCGACACCTCGCACATCGCTGGAACTTTTCACCTTCGTTCTCGCATCTTTGACAGTGCGTACAAGCTACTACACGGTTACTGCGTCGTTCTTTAAACGCAGCTCGATCTTGCTTCATCACTTGTTTCGCCTGATTGCGACCGAATAACTGCTCCAACATCTGCTTGTGGGATTGTTCATGTGCCACCGATTCTTCCGTCTTTTGTCCGCGTCTGGACTTGAGTACGGTGACTTTAGGGAGCTCTCTCCCAAAGAAAGAAAAGAACGTGAACTCGACAACGAAATCTATGCGATTGTCAGATCTTCAGCCGAACGAGGAGAAACAATCATACATATCAACTTGTTACGAAGAATCATCATTTCTGCAAGGCAAAGCTTCTCTATCTCCGATGGGTTAGATCGTTCTTGCTTTTTACGAAAATCGTCCCAAGACGGCTCAGGAAAGTAATAGGGAGTCTTTGGAATAAAGGAGACATCGTCTGGAATAATCGCCTTCAACAGCTTGACGATCACAGCAGGCGCTTTGCTAAGATGATCGATTTTCAATATGTCCCAACAGTAAATTCTCGCGTCATTCAGATTGCGAGCCATAGAGCAGGCTTCAGAGAGCGCGATTAGTACATGTTTTCGTCTAGTAGCGATGGTCGCGGCTCTCCATTTCTCCTCGAACCCATCTTTCAGAAGGGCGTCCAGACCTCTAACACCGATGCGATGCTGGACTTCACAGGTGCTTTCCAAGAGCTGAGTGTATGAATGGTAGCTCGCATCTAGGCTTCCCCCATGACTTGCGACGAACCTTCGTTCTTTGTCCATGGCTGCCTGAAAGCAGGCCTGGGGAGTAATAACAGATGAGCGAAAGAGCTGTTCCCATTGATTATTCCAGCCTTCTGGATTGGCTAGAGCGTACTCTGTCTTGGGTAGCGCAACTACCGCTGGTACATACGACATGGTGTGAGGTAGAGATTCAGAAGAAATTGACGCCGCGTCACTGCGGGAAGAAAACATAATCAGGGTTATTGGGAAACACAATCAAACACGATTTGTCCAGTCAAAATGATTGTGTTTTGACCGCAATCATGTTGAGCGAGCCCCTAACGCAATCATTTTGAGTGCGTGAAAAGATACCACAATCATTTTGAGACACCTAATATCTCAACACAATCATCTTGAGCACCTCTACCAGAACATAGACAACATGAATTCCAGCCGGTTCGTGATTGGCCCAAGTTGAATGACCCGGCCAGCGACGGAGCTCTACGCCGAGCTCAAGCCATGCTTGTTGCTCAGGCGCGGCGAAGAGCTGGCAAGCTCGGGCCACCGCAGAACCCTACGCAGAACCCGGCAAAAACTGCCAGTGCCACACGGTTTTATCACGTGGCTGCTTGATGATGTCATCCTACGTCACCCGTGTCGGTCCGAGAACTTCAGGACTTTGCGCAAGTCTTCCTCCCCCCATGCTTTCTTTCCTCCCCTCACTCTCCTCGCCGCTCGTCGTCGTCATCGGCGGCGGCCTCATTAGTAAATCCAATAGGCAACTTCAACCACTCTCAACTCAGCCCATCACGTAAGGTCAACTTGGTGACCCAGCTTCTCCAAATATTCTCGATCCTCGGACAGCACTTCTCACCCGCGCTGGGGACTGACTTCCATATCAAATATGCCAGGTGCCGTATTTTACATGTACTGAAGGATTGAAGCGCATATATTAGGCTAGGAACATGTAGAAGAGATGAAGACTGGCAGGTACGCTAGTCATCGTGGTCTTTCATATGCACCAGCTCATATTCGCCCCAGGCAAACTTCTCGTCCTCGAGACTCGAGCCAAGTATCACATGAGTGGAAATCCATCCGGTTTTGCTAAGTCATTTTTCGCTATTCATACGCTGATCTTGTTGACTCAGTGAGCTACCCTTAGCTCGCGAAGCGTGTGTGCCAGTGCAGTCACCTCTTCCTGTCACGTAGTCGGAAATCAGAGACGGAAATCAAGTTTGCTTTATCAAGTTCGGTTCGTGGTTGGTTTGCGAAGGTTGTTACATACGTAGCTGACGCATAAGGTATTTCAGATGAGATTTGATACCGCTCAGATGTACGTGTGCTTTCGTCGAGTTCACCTGTCTTTAGTATTAGCCTGTACCTACTATAGCCAAATATATTTGATCTCGAAATGTTCATTAGACGGCGAGATGAGCTGTAAATACCCAGTACAGCTGAGGGTAGGGTAGCCCTGAAATCACAATCCTTATGATTGGAATTGCACTCATAATGATTGTGAAAATGTTCATTAAACTGTGTTTTTGCACGAATTATGATTGTGAAACACAATCATTTTCAACGAGGCTTTTTTCGAACTCACTCGCTCTGATTGTGTTTCACAATCATTGCACTTGGGAAACACAATGGTCGTAATTGGGTTTACTTTCCACAGTGGCGTGTTGATAAAGTTTGCTGTATTATCGTATTAGTAAGCGTGAATTAGTCAACGTATGGACAGTGTATGGACAGTGTATGGACAGCGTCACGGTCTTGACTAAGTAGCTTGACTCTTGGCCTCGCACAATTTATTGGAGCAGCAGCGGTTGCAGGTCTAGATCTTCTCTTGCCAGAATCTGCTCTCGAACTCGCTACTTTCATCCACCTTATCGTGCATAACAAGTAGCTCAAATGAGCGATACCCAAGTAGGAACCAATGCGTCGGACACTGGAAGGAGTACGAGGAATGTATTAGAAGCTGCCCGGGTATTTGCTGCTTGTATACGGAGAGCAGAGCCCTATGTGCTAGTGAGTGTCTTCAAACGAGCCTCAGCCTTCTCCGTCCGACGGCATTCTCTTCCAGCTTATTTTCGAAAGTCTTGTATCCACCAGCTGCCCGCCATGCACACTTCTTCTAGACTTCTGCCAGAGGTATTTTAGACCTTGTACTTGCCTTATTTGTGACCACAATATACTCGCGATTGTCATCATCTTGAGCGTCTACAACTATATTTCCGAAGTCCCGATGGGCCGTCTCTTTTACGCTCTTTGCAAGTTTCGCTGAAGTGTGCTCTGCTGAGATCTCAGGCCTGAGGTCCCGCTTTTAGCTGCGCCGATTGTACGGGTGCCTTATCGAATGCGAACGCATCGGCAACATATAAAGGACACTACGTATGTGCTTACAATTTTACTATAATTATTCTACTAACATGCGAGACACAGCCTGTGATAATGGATGGTTATGTGAACATGTTGAATGAACCCGCATACATTCAAACAATCTTTCTTATTCATAGCTTGAAGTTCTTCAAGAGATCCGGCCTGGATCCGGCTGTTGTTCCCATAAATACCTCCTTGAAGTTCGACAGCTTGCTTGAAGACTTCCACCGTACACTAGCAGGTTCCTGATCTCACAAGTTTCGCTTACACTTGACAGGTCACTGATAGGCCAGTACCCCAGTCGCGATAGCTACAACTCTTTGCAAACCTATTTAAGGCTCTCTTATGGATATATGAGGTGGATTCAAGGGATGAAAGGTACATCACAACTTTAGCCTGAGAGTCATAGTGATCACGTTTGGCTTAGCTGTATAGAATGTATTCATTAACCTCCCCATAAGATTCCACTAGCGGGCTCTTCTGAGTGTTAATGGTGAGTCTACCTTGTATACCGCCGAGATGCTGTCCGTCTGAACTACCTTCTTGATGCGCCTTACTTCTTTTGTACTGAGTTCCTGTAAGTATCTTCAGGGGTGACAGGGATAAGGGTACATAGGCATAGGCCACAAGTTCCGCAGACTCCCGTGCTATTCCCTAGGCTGGACATAAATACTAGGTGAAATCGCTCACTTTCTTTAGTAACCACGTACCTACGAAGTTGCTTTGAAAGCAGACATTCTCCATGTTTACGCCGCATATCTTAAAGCTCTCGAATGGAATCGAGATGTTCTACACAGACAACGGACCTGTACCCAACTCGAAGGACTATACAACTCTGATCATGATACATGGTACCGCCATCACAGGACGTGCGTCGTCTTATACCATCTCATTGCTTGAAAACTCATCCTTTCATTGACATTTCCAGATACCTTTGAAAAGCTTCACGAGTTCTCGCATAGTTTCAACCTACGAACTGTACTTCTTAACCGTCGCGATTATCCCGGATCGACGAAATATACTGATGAAGAGTTGGACGACCTGACGAATGGTCGCAGAGTTTTCCTTGACCGTATGAGCGGCGAGATGGCCGAGTTCATAAACACCTTCATAGAAAAAGAGCACATTCCCAAGATAAGTGCTGATGGAAAGAATGGAGGAATCGCTCTCGTTGGATGGTCGATGGGTGCAGCTACAGCCCTGACTCTGCTCTCCGATCCAAAGCTGCTGAGGCGCGACCTATATCAAACTATCGAGTCGTACGTTAAGAATTTAGTCTTGTACGGTAAGTGACAAATTCTCTTTTCCTCTAAGAAAAGTTTCCTGGCACTAACTTCCACAACGGAAGCAGACCCTCCTTGTTATGTATTCGGCCACGAGTACCCTTCTAACCAAGTGAATTATAATCCTTGGTTAGATCCTGACTTTAAGACCCGTGAGGAGATATTCAATAACTTTGTCATCTGGGTCAGCTCGTACTATGATCACGGTAGTACTCCTGCCGAGTTTGACTACCGCAAGAGGACCGAGAAGTACACTGTTTCTTCCTGGACGCTGGAGGAACGCTCGAAGAACATCAATTTTGATGTTATTGATAGGAGTGAGCTACCCATGTGAGTGGCCCTTTTTGTGGTAGGGAAAATGCAGTTTCGCCAACTTACTACCTGTGTTGGGTGTCAGGTTTTCCCAGATGCAACCAGAGCTCAAGCGCCTGGCTCAGCGCGCTCTGTTTGACCCAAATTACACGCAGAGCTTCTTTCCAAGGGTGAATGTCACGTACATCACTGCGAGTATGAGTATTTGGGACTGCGTATGGGCTGGGATTGTGGGTCGAAATACATATGACGAACACTTGGCTCGCGGAGAGAAAGTCAGAGAGACTCACTTCTTCGTAGTTGAAGGCAATCATTTTGTCAGTTCATTGTACATTCTCACCCGTTGTGCTATTATCTGATGACTGTCATGGCACAGGTGCACTATGACAATCCTCCAATGCTATTTGATGCCATAGTAAGAGGTTTCCAAGGAGAGAGGGTCGTTGAAGCTCCGGGGACTCGGAGACTGACCAGTTGGATTCGGGCCAATATACACTTGATATGTTTTGTTATGCTGTTCCTGTGTATTGTATACTTTTACCATCTTAGTGGCTGATATAATAGAATGAATCTCTGCTAGCATGTCTCCATACTAGTGAATCGTCTACCTATCGCTACGCCGTGTTTTGGCTGTAGCCCAGCGCCGGCCCGTGGCGCACCTGACAATGCAGATTGACTAAGCGCAAATTAGTCACCTCTCTCCTCTAAGACTCCTCTCAGCTCTGCTCTCCTACCTGGTGTCAAAGCTGTAAATTTTCTATTTCTTTAGGGGATGGAATGGCCACTCTAGACTATGTCTCTATTCCTTCATGCGCTACCAGGCTTCAAGCCCAATCTCAATCTCCCACCAAGTCCAACCGTCCTAAACCATCAAATGTCAGCGACATTAGACCTGTGACCAAGCTTCGAACGAGTTTACCTCGTTCACCGCCAGATTTCGAGTCCTTATCCTCACCGACGTCGTCGAAAGGCTTTGCTGCAGGCTCTGCTTTTAATTTACTGCCGCAAATGCTACTTTCATCGTCTTTGCCTTCGGGAGCTGGTTCAAATGTACCGAACGTATCTGGTAGTAATGCGCTGAATCCTGGCAAGAACCGCGCAAAGAAAGCTCGTCACGAACCCGTGCTTCTTCTTTCGAATAAGGATCCATTGTCAATACAGATTACTACTGTCAATTTCAAGCGGTTCATTGAACGAGTTGGTCCGGTCTTCTGGTTGCAAGATCGTATTGAGGAAATTGTCTTTTGGAGACGTGGTTGGAAGTTGACTGGTACCTGGTTAGCTGCGTATGCATTTATATGTGAGTGTCACTGAACAATTCGGCATATAATTTCTTAACGTTTTTCTTTCAGGTTATTTCCCGAGACTTGTGTTTGTGTTGCCTCACATTATGGCGATTGCGACTATCTTGGCTACTGTGAACTACCCTCAATATAAACCTCCCGCACCAGCCACAACTTTCACGCCTCCTGCTGCGTCTTCTGTCGAAGCACCTGCTGCTGAGGCGCCTTTGCCTCCGCCAGTTGAGGATAGTGTTGACTGGCAGGCGAATATACAAGCCATACAGAACCTCATGGGATTCTAGTACGTGTTTTACAGTACTGAATGTCTCATTACTGAGGTTTAAACTTGCAGCGCCGATGTACATGCTTCAGTCACACCATACCTCACGCATCTTTCCCTCTCGCCGAACACCGCAGAACTCTCCAAACCTGGATCTAAATCCCCTTACACCTTACCTATTCTCACCCTTCTCATTCTCACCCTTCCCCCTTCCATTTTTTTCGTCACGTCGCCTCTGTTTCCTGCACGGCTGGTTAGCTTCGTCTGCGGCGCTGCACCTATCATCGTCCTGAACCCCACCTTACACGCATGGGCATCCACGCTCCATAGGCATATCTCCCTTATGCAAGAATATACTATACCACTCCAACCCCTTAACGAAATACCCTATTCTTTGCCTCTTCCTTTACCCGCATCAGTGACGATTCCGCCTGCAATAAGGTCCATAGCCTCCCGACTAGGCATTTCCCTCAGCCCAAAGCTCAACATGTACGAAATACCATCCAAGTTGATTCTCATGCGCAAGAGGCTCAGGTGGGGCATCCAGCGGTTCATAGACAATAATAACCTCTCGGACGAGGTATGGAATAGCGAGATGAGGGAGATTGAGCTATGGGAGAACGAGAGGTTGGATCCGGTGGTTTCTCCTGCCCCGGTCTCGACTAGTTCGATTTCGCATAGGATTTCGCATACTAGGAGTGGCTCTGGGGCCTCAACGAGCTCGATTATGGGTATCGGAACGAGGGTGGCTTCTCCGCCTCCGCATGTCTCTCCGCCGCCCTATTCAGAGAAAGTGGAGCATGGTGATGATGATGGTATAGGTGTAGGTGTAGGTGCAGCGGAGAACGCCCATACAGACGAGGAAAATTTTCATCGTACGACGCCGGCACATCAACGGAGGAAGAGCACGATGTTTGGATCGGGAAGTGGGGGGTGGAGCAAGTCCCATCTGCGCCCAGGCGAGCGGGCGGCTTGGACCAGGGGGAGGGATGGCTGGAGCGGGGTTGCTGGTGCTAGTGCGAGTGCGGAGGGGGGTGGTACTGTTAGGTTCGCGTGAGCTTGTTTTTCCCCATTTCTCCTTTATCATTTTCGCGTGATATCTGTGTGCCCACTAACTTGGTTCATCTTGGAATACTAGTAACCTGACATTCGCACTTGCGCCGGGCTGGGTATTCGTCGATACGGAGGATTGGAGACCCGATTTGGAGGCTTCGTGGGTGCGTGAGTGTGACGTGGCAGAGGGTGAGGGCGAGGACGAGGACGTGGATGTGAGTGAGCTTGGAGGTGATGAGAGTAAGTTCTGTATCTTGCTCATTACCTGAATCGTGTATTAATTGTCTGGCTCTGTTTTCTATTAGATGGTTGGGTGTATACTAATGACTCGTGGCTCGAGCCCTCGGCGTATGCTTACCCTGGAGCTGTGACAAGGAGACGAAAATGGGTGAGGAGGATCTGGTATAATCAGAGTTCGGTGAACGGGGGTGTCTCCTGATTTATTTCAATCATCTTCGATTTGTATATTGACATCTCTGAATTGGACCTGTTGCCATTGGCGTCGATGCGGGCTTACACTTTAACTACTATTACAAGTGAAGATAGAACAACCGTTCTGGTTCGCCAACATCGACAGGGGAAGGAAACATCTCGGATTGCAGAAACGTACGCGAGCAGCGACACACTGTGGATAATGGTATTATAATTTCCTTCGAAAGCCCCGATACCCCTGCATATACCCATGCCCAAGGAGTACTCTTGTGTTTATGATGAGATACCGACTTCTTGCCACAGTTTGGCGGGAGTTGGCTTGGCAGCTAAAATACACGAAAAACGAAGTCAGAGGGGACCATCTTTGCGGAAGTTCAGGAAGCAACACACCAGCTACGCGCTCATCAAATCGAATCGGCACCATGACCCAACCATCCCTGTTCATCCTTTTAACCCTCTGCTTCCGCATCCTCCACTCGATTACTCCCGACCTCACATCAAATTTATGAACTGTGTTCAAAATATATATTTCTCCTTTTTCTACTACCTTTCCCTCGACAATGTCTCCTATCTTGCCAATCAACAAGTCCGCGCTGTGCTTTGTCGGGGACCGCAAAAAAAAAAAGCGCCATACATGCGTAATTGGGCGCGAGCATGTTCATAGCAGTCGGGAAAGCCCACGCTTCCGTTCCCAATCGCACTTCGTAGTGGCCGATCTCGTCTTTCGAGCAGATGCAGAAGTCATCGCTGTCTGTATCTCCAGTGCGAAGAGTGGAGACGGGGAAGGGCAGCGCCTCCCATGCCTCACCGAGTATGTTCTCGAAATCGACTTTCCACGGGTCCAAAAAGATCTTTCTATTTGCTATCGTTCTTTGTCTCTCTGATTGAGGTACTGGAAGCCTCCCAAGATAAGGCAATACAGTGGTATGAATTCTATCCGTCAGGATATCGGACAAGAACTCAGAGAGCCAATGACCAGGAAAGCCGACACTGTGCAAGTGAACCAGGAGGTTCAAGAAGCTGACGAGATTGTTAGGACAATTAACCCTGAAAGGCATGTGCTGAGGCTGCCCAGGCGCGATGATATATAGGAAAATGCGAATAAGCCAATCAATCAACTCGTCGCGGGTAGCAAGCTGAGAAAGAGGGAGAGGATATTGTTGGGATGGGGGCGATAGAGTAACGAGATGCCATCGGGCTCTCATCGATTGGACGCAACATCCGAGAAATCGCGGTATTTCTGGAGAAGTCAGGAGCGTGTAGCTGTACTTTCATGAGATACGATACAGCATCATGACCTTTGAACTAGAAACACTCACTTATAGCAATAGTCCTCATCAGTTGGCCAAAACCCAGTATTGAGCAGACAGTTGGATGACACGGAGGCGTGTCGATCGTTCTCAAGATTGGGTACGATATACATGGCGGTGTTCAAAGGACCGTGCGTATAATCCCTAAGGAGATTTCAGTGCGATTCTGAATTTGGTGTGAATGCTAAACACGTACGGAATATTGCTCAACCACATACGCATGAACTTGTGGGGGAAGCTGGCTGGTCTTGACTTGTCTCCACCAAGCCTCATCTTCACAAGCTCCTGGCACATATCACCTTGTAGCAGCTCGCATACAATTTTGCCTTTCAGGCCCTTGAGTGCATCAACGAGAGCATCAAAGAAGACTGAGATGACCGAGTACGAAGGAGTTTCCGGATCGTACGACTCTCTTCTGATGATTTTATGACGATTGTTAAACGTCTGGATAGATGTGATTAACAGAAATGCATTTAGAGTCCCCAGGTTGGGATAACCATCATTTCCGCGAGAATCAAACCAGGAGCTCTGGAATCATTTTGTTAGATACCGACTGCTCGGTAGCGTTGTGCAAAGTGAACCACGTACGTATAACGAGATGTTGGGTTTCCACTCTGCTTTGAGCTCGGAACCAACCTATATGTTGGAGCCATGTTAGCATCTTCCTGGAACAGCATAGATTTACTAGCCTACCTTCTTCTGTGCAGCACGTAGGATATCAGAGTCGGATGTTCGATTGAAAGATTTGTAGTTATACATATCCCAAAGCTGGCTCATGCTCTCGCTGCGGAGTGTTGGCGGAGGAACAAAGACTCTAGCGAACTTGTAGAACTCCTCTTCGTCTTGTATTGGTTTACTCCCATCCTCCCCCAATGTCATCTTTGCAGTGTCCCGCATAATCCCCCTCGCATTCTCAATCCACCTAGCCCTTCCCCGTGGATCACGAACCCCAGGACATCGAGATGGTGCGCTCTCTTCCATCAGCTTAATGATCTCTTCGTCCGGTAAACCATTAATCGTATCCTCGACTTGTTTTTGCTTCTGGTTTTGGAGATCTTTGATGTCAGATTTGAGTTGTGGGTACATGAAACCGAGGTTAGCATGTCTCCTCTGGGGGTCATGACGTTGCAGAACTCCGTTAACGGTGACAACTGACATCTTGGCCTGCCAGTAGTTCAAGGACGAGATCATACCAGGGACAGCCTCCGGAACGATGTGAATCCAGGAAGGAAACTTCGTCAGGTCGGTCTTGAGCTTATGTAGGACAATTTGTACAGTGTTCAAGAATCTGAATACGAACATCCGTTGTTTGAGACCTGACTGAGTCGTAGTGAAAAAATTAAGGGTTCACCGTTTATGGCAGCGCATAGGCACAAGTACACCTGAATAGATGTAGAAGATCGTGGCTTTGATTTCTTCCAGCTCTTGCTTAGACTTCGTCCCGGCCACGAGATCATCCAAAAGCATCATAATACAGAGATCACGAGCCAAGGCAGTCGGATGAATATCCAGAAAAGTAAGATGGACGTGGAATTCTGTCTTAGCACGTTTGCTCTTGAGTGTGTTGTACGCCTTGTGCAATCCGATGATTGAGCCGAATGCATGACGTCCTAAAAAATATCTCATCGGCTTTCGAACACTCGCACCATGAGGGTACACGCACCATCTCCCACTCCAGCAAACAGAAATGCCAAGCGTGATCGCTGGGAAGGGGTGAGCGAGTTCAAGTCAAGAGGATTCCGCTCCTCTTGTGCTGATCCCCAGTCCTGCACAATAGACATAGGAACATCTTGACCAATCTGGCATAAGAGTCAGTAAACGGTCACTGCACATCGCTGGAAAGGATTTGCGCACTGAATAGTACTCTTTCGTAGGATCACTGCTCTCGGAAATTAGGGCATGTCTAGGAGCCGGGAAAGAAACGAAAAACACACGCAGTTAATCGGAAAATAGGCAATCCGGCAAGTCTACTCCTGGCAGCAGCAATAGCCTCTTCCGAGTTCGAACCCAGGTCAGCTTCAATTGCTCTCCACTGCGCCCAGACGCGCGAGAAATCTGATCCATTATCACTAGAGCCTGACAAGGTCTCTAATTGGTCGATGAACGTTTTCCCTTCGCGCAAGTGTCGCGGGTTGATAACGCCACTGCGTACACCGTGACTCAGGGTCTTTGCGAGCCTTTGTGAAAGACGTAAAAGGAGAGTGGCATGTTCTGTTTCGGATTGATGGGCCTTTTCGACGGCACGGCGTATCGCTTGAAAGCAGCCTAGATAGTCTCCTAGTTCATAAAGAGCCGCGCTGAGGTTGGACGGAAGTAGCGGGTCTTTTGGGGCCGCCGTTTCGCCCTGTAATTGCAAGAGTTAGAGAGGCTCAAAAGTGTGAAACACTAAGGTCAAAAAATCCGCATATCAACGTAGAAGCTGGGCTACCTACTGAGCAAAGCAAAAACGGAAAGGAAGGTGGAAATCACG
>RCHF01004562.1:0-24296 GCA_003987895.1 Neonothopanus nambi | reverse complement strand
CAACAGTCTTAAAAGCCCGAATACATTCACATCCTTTTCCTGCACGGCAACTCCGTTGAACCAGATTGCGTTAACGCCCGCTTGAG
Source organism: Neonothopanus nambi (assembly GCA_003987895.1). Taxonomy (NCBI): domain Eukaryota; kingdom Fungi; phylum Basidiomycota; class Agaricomycetes; order Agaricales; family Omphalotaceae; genus Neonothopanus; species Neonothopanus nambi. Next base: position 24,210 of record RCHF01004562.1, on the reverse strand, counting down.
CCTTGAGTTGATTGTCATGTATCTCGTCTGCAAGGCTATCGTTGATGACGACGCGCCGGGTAAGAGCAGTCACGTATTTAGGAAAATTTTGTGAAAGATGGGTGAGAGTTAGCAAAGGGTCTGGGGAATCGACAATGAGCTGTGATGCTTGGTATCCGATGACCAAAAGCTCTTGTTCGGTGGGAGGTGTGTTGGCATCGGGGGCTGTGGCATTTTCTGGGTAGGCTTCGAGGAGAGGAAGTATCGGGTCCGCTATGGAAAGCATAGTTTCGGCTGCCTCCGCTGCAGTGTCTCCATGGACCTTGTTATTGACATGACGGTCGTCCAATGCGAGGTAGTCCATCTTCTTCAAGTCTAAAGCTACACTATACCCAGATAAATAACTTCGCTTTGAGGTGTCCACGACTCTTGGAGGAATGTGTCGCAAGATATACTCAATACGAGAATTTGGCTGTTCTGCCAAACCCATTAAGTAGCTATGGAGCTCACGGAAGTTGGAGGACGCGAGTGAAGCATATAGAATTGCAGTTCGTGGTGGGGTTTTTAGTGCTTGATCCGGAGGTGGGTAGATATGATCAAAGGGCAGAATTTTAGGCCTCTTGTAAGCAGAGCTAAATCTTAAATAAGTACGAAGATCCAACTGAAGGCCGAGTGGGCTTACGAGTTTGAAGTGCTCGAATCTATTGTGTCTATTCCAGCAAGTTGTACCAAGGATTCCACATCACACACCACTGTGCCATACCAATCAACCCATGACCCACAATCCTCAGCACGTTCTTCGTTTTCGAAACTTTCCGCATAATAATGGTAGAAGGCTTCAATTTTCGGCGTAGCCGCGTGAAGCGCCAGGTTCATCTCCACAGCCACCAGGGCTCCAGGTTCGGAGAGAAACCCATGAAAAGTCGCGACGTCTAATGAAGATGAATATATCGCCTCTGGACTCTCGTTGGGCGCAAACGTCACAACTTCAGGATCGGTAACACGATCAAGGTAAGGAAAGAAGGCATTTGGATTCTCTAAAGCGACTGTCTCGCTATTTAAAAGTAAGCAAAATTCCGTGTACATAGTAACCTGCTGTACCCACATGATTTCTAGTAGAAACGGAGGTGCAGCCCACGAAGTTCTAAGCGAAACTTTGACTGGTGGTGTTGCAGCATGACTTGTTCCTACAGCAGCCAGCCACGCGCCAAGAAGCCAGAGCATCTTGAAGGCAAAAGACGTGTTTTCAGCCCAAAGATTAAGAGGAATTCTTAAAAGAACATAAAAACAAGCGGAAAGAAAAGTCAATGATAATAAGGTCGCGGACACGTCGACCAGTGCGTTGTCTACTCGCAATTAGACGCTCTAGACAGTTTGCCGGTCCGGCAATTGCACGGGCGCTTAGAACAAGACTCAGTGGCCCCGACAATTTTGCAGTCGTATAAAAGGTAAACTATACGTGAATACACGGTCTAGATCATCAAGCCTCCTCGCCCTCCTGATCTCTCAAAGTCATTTCATCGAAACCTTCAAGTAGCTCATCAAGCTGAACTTCAGGGAAGTCTGCCTCGTCTTCCTCTTCTTCTTCCTCAGTATTTGATGGTGTTTCATCAACGTCCATCGCGTACTGGCTTTGCTTGGGACCCTTCTTTGGCTCTGTCTTCATCTTCACGTCCGAAGCCTTATAGAGATTAACAGCGCCTCTCATCTCGGGATCTTCCTCAAGATCTCGCAAGAACAGCTCGTAATCTTCTTCGACCTTCTTCTGATCGCGACCACCCATCCTTCCAACGACACCTCTCCCACTTCCCGTCTCGCCTTCTTCACCAGCCTCCTTCCCAATACTCCTCAACCTCCAGTTCCTAGCCTTGTTTTTCTTCCGCCTATTAGGATACGTCTTCTTGACGAGCATGATATCCGGTATCCGATCGGAAGGTAAGGAGGCAAAATCATCAGAGTTGTAATTGGAGTTCGTTAAAAAGTAGCCCAAAGCTGTATCTCCAGGTTGCAATATCCCACCTAGGTGAGTACGTGTGTGGAAGATCTGATTGGTGAAGCCCGAGCTCTCGTAGTCCATCATTCCATCGTCGTCACCAGTAGCTCCCGCTGAGCGGAAAGCGCCAGCTAACGCTACCTGTGCGTCTGCAAGCACATATTTTCCCCGTGAACGACCATCAGCCTCAACGTCCAGAACTGTGAACTCTACGAGATCGGTGACGGTCGCTAATGAGTCGAATGGGTTACGCCAGTATACCGGCGCTGTGATTTCGCAAGTCTGTAATGTTGCAGGGTCTAGCAATTGTACAGAGTTGCCCACACGAGTGCAGAGAGTCAGCGGATTTATGTTTCCCAGTTGTTTAGCTTGCTTTGGAGGTATGCAGACGAGATCGTCTTTACATATCGGCATTATCTCGACTGAATAGGTGAACTTGTAGTTGGCGGTATTACTGTGTGTATCGGCAGAGAGAAGTTGTTCAGAGGATTTTGATCTGATTATATTCGATCAGCTTCATTATCAGTGTTTCAATATCAGAGCACACACCGAACAGGTACGACACTGGTTAGGAACTCGACCATTTTTATTGCATGACTTCGTTGGCTATAAAAGAAATCAAGCCCATCCTTGACCTCCTTCACCGATATAGTGTCCTTCTGAGCATTGTGCTTCAATATTAACTGTTCCAAGAACAGGAACGTCCGTTTATGAGGAACTTTTTGTCGAACTTGAACAAGTGCTTTCCAAGTGTTCTTGGCGGCAAGCTTTGCACAGTCGGGACATTGTCCATATTGAACGAGGTATTCTATTTCGAAAGTTTGTTCTAGGATCGTATTTGTGAGGACCTGAATGCAAGTTCAGCGGCGCAGCCATTGAATGAAATTGAAGGGTGTACCTCTTTCTGTATAGTCAGAGAAACTCGTAATCTTTTGGAATGAGGCTCTGTCCATATGAAATGTGCCTCCGTTAGGCGGACTTTACTCAGTCCTTTTAGTTTTTTTAGGCAGATTGCCAAAAGTTCAGGCGATTCAGGTTTTGCAAGGACCCATGATTGTGGGGGAGCAAGGAATCGTTCGCAATTTCGGCAGAATGACACAGAAGCTAATCTCAGGAAAGATTTACCTAGCACTTTCAAATCAAGAATGAAAACAAGCATACCTTGTTTCGGTATACCCTCTGTGATATCAACTCTATCTCGCGAAAATCAGCATTTCCATCTTGACATCCACTAATCGACCACCACATACGTATTTCTCAAACAAGCGACACATAAATTGGCAGAATTGGGGACAATCGGTGTACCTAGAAAGCAAGATCAGCAAGGAATTTTTTTTTTTGGCTGTTAAAGCATAGCGACATACCGCAATCTGCGCAAAGAACACGATGCACTGCTGGTGCAGGAACGAACTCCATAGATATTATAGATCCTTCCTCGTAGATGAATCTCTTATAAGGCGTAGATTAGATTTAGTCAGCCTTGCGTCGGCCTTACAGAGCAATGAGCAAGCAATGAGTCTTGTCTTTCGGGTCCGTGCGCTTGTAGGAAGCACGTGAAGCTCCGGCGCTCCGCCCTCGCGCCGGGCTTGCCAATGCGCAGGATTTCTGTCTGCACCGTCACGATGTTTACTATCTTCCCCTCTAGAGAGACGGGAATTTCACCTACACGATGACGTTCACTGTTCCTGTGGCTACTGCATTGCTCAGTACTCATTGCTCAAATCCGAGAGATCTTGGGCTTCCTGGTACTATCGTACCTTCCCGGGAGGCGGATTTGAGCCACCAAGCGAAGGATGTCCGTAAATTTCTCGACGCCATCGTATCTTTCCTGCCCACGAAGACTCACTCTGGTCAAGCTTATGCGATGTCTCTAGCTATCACGGATAATCAGGCGCGCATTTACGTGTCCGCAAATAAAAAGGAGCATCTGCGCCTGGGTCAAAGTGACTCTGCCGAGGCCATTGTCCGCAGGATCTGGCTTGATGTCGGAAAGATGTCAAGTCAATTGAAAGATGGACATCAAAAGGAGGCTGGCGCCATTGCGAACGAGTTAACTCGTTTCCTTTTAGCGGCTCATTTTCACAAAATGCGTTCGCGCTTCAAGAAATGGAGTGCGCTTTGTGAACGACTTCTTGTCCGGGTACAGGAGGCCTCGCAGTTCATTTCGCAGAGTCAAAAGGACTTCATTGACACCGCCAAACTTATATATGACCGGAGCCTCGAGGTATTCGCCTCGTCAGAGCCAGTCGGGGAATCCCTGGTGAAATACTATCTAGCCTGTCGTGGTTATGGCAAGGCGCTTGCCAAAGCGAGAAAGGAATGTGTTTCAATGAACTGGCTAGAAGGATACGAGCTCGCTGTTGAAGAAGAAATAATATCGAACAATGACAATACTTCCACTACGACACGGAAAGCGCGCCTGCACTTCAAACTCGAGCTTTATGTGGACAAGCTCCTTCGCCCCTGCGACCATATACACAACTTGCTCACTGCATCTTCCCGTTCTCCATACAATGCTGCGATTTGTCTCCCTCTTCATGTGCAGATTGTTGTCTCAGACATCGACGCGGTATCTGTAGACATTCCCTCCGAGCCTGATATCATGTCTTGGCTTGATCGTCTGTATGCGTCCATCCCAGAAACAGATAGGGACGATACTGTTCGGACCGAGGTTGTCCATTCAACATGCAACACCATCATCCAACAACTCTCTAAGGGTGGAAAGACGAAGCTAAACCTTCAAGAGCCCCACTGTGAATGTGTCCTCATTCGTTATCATCATAGCAGCCGCTATGATCCCGACCAACTCCGCCCCTACCTATACATCGCCGTTTCCAAGTTGTCGTGTCTCCTTTGCGCTCTTTATTTCTTGGCATACCGGCAATACGCATCGAATCATTCCGACCTGGTCAAGTTCGAGACTGCGGGCTGTTGTGCTGAAGTGGTCGCCTGTCAGCTGCCGTTTTCTCGCGGGGGAGAACACGAGAGTGATATGGATGAGCAAATCGCGGAGTACGTGATGCAATCTATTGAGCGGTTGGTGACCTATCATCTGTCAGAGGATGCCAAAAGTCGCTATGAGCACGCAAGAAAGCTCTCGCAGAGTACGACAGAGTCTGCTTCTGACGATGACACTCTGGAGCAGCTTATGCTTCTTGATCTTAATAACAACGGTACCTAGTGAACTTGCTATCATGTTTTCCACTTCCTTGTACCATTATCATCTGAACAGTATCGGGCAAATCTGATCTTTTCGGTGGCAGCAGATCCTGATACCTCTCAGAGTACCTTTCTAGGTACAACGATGTTCCTGCCTACTTACATTTGGTGTTTAAGTTTGCATGCAGTAACACCAGCTTTTTCTGTTCAAGTGTTCAGTATCTTCCAGACTAATATTCTATGCAAACCTGAAAACATCATTGTGGTGAAATGATTACATCAAGCTAAGGAAATGGAACTATAGCCACTAGTGACATTTGTGGTACAAAGCAGAGTGGGCTCTTGCTCAAGCCGAGGAAGTCCTACTACAAGTATGTCTGGTATCTAGACCTTGATTGCTAAACTGTGACCTCTCTCCAGCCCAAGAAACTCCTTCGAAAACGGGTAATCCGTGTAACCCTTTCCACTCGCGTCTCCAGGGAGAGAAAAGGTCGGGCGATCATACGCATTCAGAGGCAAGTCACTGAACAAACGGAAAGGCAAATCTGGCTGCATATCCAACACGTTCATAGGATACCAATGTAAGTACTATAGCCTCAACAAAGCGAGTACACCCACGTTAGCAATGTAGCTTCTGCCAAAGACGATGATATCTCCTGTTTCTTCAGCTCTTTTCAGTGCGGATTCACGGGTAAACCCTCCAGCAGAGAGGAGAACTTTTGGGAACCAAATATCTCTGATGAAGTCGTTGGATTCTTCAGGGTCCCCAGTAGTGAGAATCTGGCCCCCGCATACACGGGGCTCAATCGCATGAAGATAAGCGAAGTTGGGATAGAGCTCTTTAATTTTAGCCGCAACATAAGCAAACGTCGGCTTGGGATCTTCCATTCGCATGTCTGAATGTCACCAAATGTCAAAAAACTCCGATTGAACACAGACAAGTGCAAGAGAGGTTTTCGTCTTCACCTTGGAAAATACTCCATGGACTGACTCGTACAGCGGTCTTCTGTGCGCCGACTGTCTTCACCACGGCATCTACGACTTCTAACGGGAATCTCGCCCTGTTTTCGGACGATCCGCCATATTCATCTGTTCGCTTGTTGGCTGTATCTTGCAAGAATTGGTCCAACAAATATCCATTGGCAAAATGAATCTCGACGCCGTCGAATCCGGCTTTGTCAACGGCGTTCGAGGCTGCAGCGCTGAATAGTTGAACGTACTCCTTGATCTCCTCCACTGTAAGAGGATGAACAGGGCCGTTATATCCCGTCAAAGGGATGTCTGAGGGCCCCACGATACGAAACGAGGGGTCCAAAGCAGTGAGGACCTTGGGGTCCGCTACGCGGCCCACAGCGAATAGCTGGGCATAGATAAAGCTGCCCTTCGCATGCACCGCATCTGTAATCTACAAAATTCACGCACTCAAGTCAGGCTCCAAGAAAATACTGACGAGATCTCTGACCTTTTTCCAAGCAGTTATCTGTTCAATATTCCAAATGCCTGGAAGGTTATTGCATCCACCAGCCTTGGCCGCAATGACTATCCCCTCGGATATGAGGAGAGTTCCAGGAACGCTGGCTCTTTGAGAATAGTACTCCTCGATGATTGGAGGTGAGGGGACAAATTCTTTGGTGTTCCTATGGCGTGTCAAGGGTGCCAGAGCTACGCGATGTTGGAGCTGTATATCACCAACTTGGATTGGCTGAAAAAGCTTAGTGTCAGATGCGGGGAGGGTCATTCCTGTGTTGTTCAACGCTTGGTGGACCAGAAATTGTGATAAGGGGGTGCGTACATTCTGAAGATACTTAATATAATAACCATTGGGCTCGAGGCTCTTCAGCCTTAGTCAGAATAGTATGGTATTCATAAGCAGGCTGGTTTCTGAATGACAAAGAAACGCCCCAGATTGTGCCAAATGGTCCAATCAGAAGGAAAGATAGGCAGAAATTCCGAGTACATCAATTTCTAGGAGGCGGTCTAGTACAAGTGAGAGAGTTCTATACGTACCGACGACCACCGTCGTGATAATTTGGGATTCTCAGAACCACGGAGAATGGTACATCATAGCTGAGCAAACTAAAACATCCTGGGAGTAAAGAATAATATCAAAGTTCTTGAAGACTGACCTGACCGGAGCTCAGGAGGATTCCTTACCGTCAACGTAAATCACCGTCGCTTGCAATGCACCAGCGAGCAAAATTTCTTGGGCGCCTTGCTGATACACTCTAATGACAGGGATCTTTCCCCATACCTAATGCTGTAGCTTGGATACTTTGATATAAACGTGCGCAGTCTATTCAAGATTGAGCAGAGTCTGTAAGAGGAGAGGCTACAGTAGCCTTTGTCAGTAGGAGAGCCTCTGCCAGTGCGCAGTGAGTGGAAATGCCGCAGCAGGACCTCGGTGATGACATCGAGAGACCTCACGTGATGGCGGCCCGGTCTGCCCAAGCACAGTTGAACACGTCGATCGAACAGCGTGCACCATAATTCTTCTTGCTTCTACCTCCAACTTGAGCTTTTCATGCTCAGCAATTCTCCTCGCATTCGACTCTCTTAACTCAAGATTTGAGACATACACTGGCAGCTCGCATTAGTTGATACCATATCAATATCTACTAGGTTCGTATCTCGCAATTTTGCTATAATTGAACTGGGGCTGAAATGATGATTACTTTTAAGATTTTCTTGAACGATGCGGATACCAGGATTTTCAACACTGTCACTACTCCTCCTCCTCCTCTCATCTAATTACATCAATGCCGATCCAAGTCCAGGCTCTGGTGCAGGCGGGCTCTATCCTCCGGGCTTGCTACCGCTAATCAATCGAGCGAACGCTCTACTTTCGTCGGGGCAGTTCAATGAAGCTGCAAAAGTATATACAGAAGCTATAGGTAAACTCTCTCTACCTCTACGCATGTGCTACACTACTGAGACATGAATTTTGTAGAACAATCTCCTTCCGATTACCTGCTCTACTACAAGCGGGCTACTGCATTTCTTTCTCTCTCTAGGCACAGCGCTGCTTTGGAAGATTTTGATCGCGTCTTGTCTCTCACCTCCAACACGTTCGACAACGCACACCTGATGAAAGCCCGTATTCATACCAAGGAAGGCGATTTTGCCTTAGCTCGCTCCTCGCTATCAACGTATACCACCTCCATGAATGCCCAAGGTCGTCCTGTAGACTCTTCTGCAACGGAGCTTCTCAACTCTGTGGAAGAAGCTGAGAAACTGCTAGCTAAAGCTCGATTAGAGAAGCAGGCGCACCTTTGGACAGCATGTGCAGAGTCATGTTCAAGCATCTTGAGAGGCGCAGCAAGTCACTCCATTGAGGTGCGGCAGATGCGAGCAGAGTGTCAGCTTGCTGCTGGTGATGTCGAAGGGTCCGTCGGTGACTTGACGCGGTTGGCGGCCCTCCTTCCACCTTCAGCGTCTATGGAACTTCAGGTACGGATCTGGAGGCTGTCTTACTTCTTGCTACCGCCTGCGAGAGGTGATGATGGCCCAGGTAGTGGTGCTGCTCTAGCACCGCTAAAAGCATGTTTGCACTTTGACCCGGATTCGAAAGAGTGTCTTCCTCTACATCGTCTGGCCAAGTCGTTGGAGAAGTCATTTGGGAAGCTTGAGGAGGCTTTACAAGCGCAAGACTGGAGGACTGTGGTCGGGCTGTTAACAGATTCTGGGAAGGGCAAAGAGAAAGATCTCTGGGGGAGATACGAGAAGGCGATGGAAGACAACACCGCTCGCGACCAATTACTCGGCATGTCGACGACATCTTCATCTAAACGCAAGGAGCCGTCAATTCCTTTGCCAGATCCCAAGACATCATCTCCGCGTCGGCAAATTCTTCTCAGGGCGCTATGTAAATCCTTCACCTCGATTGCCACCACCGCCTCCTTGCGGCAAGCTGATAAATGGTGTTCGCTCTTGCTGGAAATGGATGGCTGCCACGAAGATGCGGATGCTCTTGTTGGGAAAGCCGAATACCTTCTATCCACTGAGGATGATGTAGACTCATCATCTGCGGGTGGAACAAGCGGAGAAGGCAAGTGGGATGACGCTGTACGTATGCTAGAAAAAGCATTCGAGTCGAGTGGTCGGAGCAACCGCGACATACATGCCAAGCTGAGTGCGGCTAAGAGGAAGCTCAAGCAGGGAAGGAGAAAAGATTATTATAAAGTGTTAGGGGTCGATAGAAATGCTGATGAGAAGACCATCAAGAAGGCCTTGTAAGTGCTTCTTTCGACTATCGTGGATCTTTCCGCTTTTCTAATACTTCTCTGCTCTGTCTTGTAGCCGAACGGCAGCCAAGAGCGCACACCCAGATAAAGGTGGTTCCGAGGCAAAGATGGCAGCAGTCAATGAGGCTTACGAGGTTCTATCGGATCCCGGTGAGTCATTCGTTTTGCCCATTTCTCTACCTTCCTCATTCGCCACTACGTTTGTACAGAACTTCGCGCGCGCTTTGATGCTGGTGATGACCCCAACGATCCTTCTGGCGGAGGCGGTGGGCACCCATTCCCCGGTGGCGGCTTCCATTTCCAGTCGTCTGGCGGTGGAAACCCCTTTGCACAATTCTTCCAGCAGTCTGGTGGAGGCTTCCCTGGTGGAGGAGCTTATGGGCCAGGTCAAGGCGGGTTCAAGTTCCAGTGGAGTGGGTAAGGGTGTTTTCTGTATAATACTTGGATGCCGTATATGGACAGGTTGAGGATGTATCTACAATATATGTTGTTGATCTATGCATGGACATTGTAGCGAAGACAACTGACTCAGAGTCGCGTACTTACGAGAAATCAACCCATTCACGTGATCGTATCGCGTCGCATGTTGTTGGGAGACACGAGTGGCTCCAAACTTTCGACTCTGGGACGACCACGACGATGCCGGGCAGGGTTGTTCAACGAAAAGCACGAACCCTCGACGAGCTCAAACAGGAGATATTACCCACTATCTCAAAGGCATTCGAACAAGCGCAAACCACTGTCGCCAATCATCAAAAGAACATCGTCGCGCTTCACAAGCTCTATGTTGACACGGTTCAAGTAAGGAGGACACTTGCCAGCGGAAAGATTGAGCCGATTGGGGAGACAGCTTTTGAAGAAGTTTTTCGTGTGTTATTAAGCAGGACTCTTCTCTCGAAAAAAGGTGCTAAGCCAGGAGATCGTATTGTGACGTTTATCAGTGGATTCGTCAAGTATATCAATTTCAAAGGTGAGCTTATTTTACACTCGAAATTACTGCTACTGAATTTTCAACAGCTCCAGAAGATCCTATCGATGAAGAAGATATAGATGAGGATGGCTGGAGATACACTCCGGCATCGCGTTTCACGGAGCGTCTGATTTTGAAGACACTTCTTCGTGGCTTCGATGCAAAGGACAAGCTTGTACGATATCGTGTCATCCAGATTTGTAGTGAAATTGTTTATGACATGGGTGAAGTAGAGTGCGTGCATTAACTTCAGATACGAGGCGACTCCTACTCATATAAGCGGCGGTGCAGGGATACCATCTTCTACACTTTACGCGAAAAATGTCTGGAAAGAATCGCCGACAAAGAGACTTCCGTCCGTGTACAGGCCAGTATTGCCCTGTGCAAATTCTGCGGGATCGACGATCCCGAAGAGCTTGAGACTAGAGGCTTGACTCCTTTATGGGAAACACTCATTGACTCAATGGCATACGACCCTCAGCCGTGCGTTCCTCTTTCATATTGATTTGAATTTTCTTGCTCATATTTCCTACTTCAGTGAAGTACGACGTGCTATTGTCGTTAACATCCCCTTAACGAAATCTACCTTGTCTCCTGTACTCGAGCGTTCCCGTGATACGGATGAGAATCTTCGCAAGCTTCTCTATTCCATGCCACTCACGAAAAACATTTTTGAAAAAGATGGTCCAATGGGCATGGCTCATCCCCGTGCGCTCACCATCGCCCAACGGGAGCTGATAGTGCGTAACGGGCTAGGCGATCGTGCAGATATTGTACGTGCTTCCGCAGCTACGCTCATCGGTGAATGGGTAGACGCTGCAGGAGTGACCTCCGTTAAGCCGAAACAGGAGGAGGAAGGAGAAGATTCTCAGAAGGACGTTTCGAAGGACGATCCGCAGGATGTTTCAAAGAATCTTATCGAATTCCTCACACTGTTCGATTTACGCAATGAGACCGTCCCTGCTGAGGCTCTCACGAGTGTGTTCCAGACCCGGCCAGAGATCTTCAAAAAGCTTGAGTTCGAGGCCAAATACTGGACCGAGCTCACATCTGAAGCGGTCTTTCTTGCGCGCGTCTTTGTGGACCATTGTATAAACCTCAAGGATGTATCGAGGATTGATGCCATGCTTCCTGTTGTCACAGAGATGGCGTTCCGCATTCAAGAGATGTTCAATACACTGACAAATGACCTCCGTGCGAACGCAGAGGAGAGCTTCTTCACCGAGTTGGATGATGAAGCCAGAGCACTTAGGGAGGACGCTGTAGCAGAGAAGGAGTTTGTAATATGTGAAATGCTCAAACTTGCGCTTTCTCTGGACTATGGCGACGAAATCGGAAGGAGAAAGATGTACTCCCTTGCTCGTGAGTGGTTTCTTTTGCTCTCAAGGTTATCAATGCTTGACTGATGTAATAGGTGATATGTTATCGCACGACGAGCTCCCCGACGATCTTGTTCCGCATTGCCTAGAACTGCTCAGAAAGCTATCGGACTCAGAGAAGGACCTCATTCGCGTTGTAAACGTGGAAATCATTCAGACAATGCTTGATCCCGGTGACGCGGAGGACGAACCGGTGAGCAGTTTTTGATACGCCTGATCATTGTAATCTAATGTCCTTACAGAAGGAGGTTGATCCTGATGCGAGTTTCGAGTCTGCAACACCTGCCACTGTAAAGGCTAAGAAGACAGTGAAACCTAGAGAAGAAATACCAGAGGCCGAGCGAGCACGGAAAGATGCAATCTTTATGAGGTGCTTAGCTATTTGCGAAGGCATGTTAGAGCGTGTGGATTCCGTGAGTCATGAGCTCCATGCTTACTCTTTCTCTGTCCTCCGTCATTCAATCACTCTTCTACAGGCACTTGAGGATAACTCGACCATGTCTGGTATCGTTCGAGATTTAATTTACCCTGCTGTTCAAAGCAAAGACCCAGAGTTCCGAGAGAGAGGTTTCCGTTGCTTAGGGCTTGTTAGTCTCATTTCTGGGGTCGAAGCGCGCAAATGCATTGCATTTTTCCTCAACAAAGTCAATGACGGAGACGAAGATTTGAGGCTCATCGTTTGGCGTGTGATATTCGATATGCTGGCGGTTCACACTCGGGGGATCATGAAGCCTCCTCATGATGTAGGCTGATGTTTTCGACGTTTTCCTGAAAGCTAACTCATGTCCATGCTAGCCTGCTTGGTTCATCGAATTCTTCAACAAGAGACTAGGCGAGGAAATGTCAGATCGGATTCGGGCCCTTCTGTGTGTGGGCATATCAAAGTTGTTGTACACGGGTGTGCTAGTTGATAAAACTGTATGTCAGGGTCTTTCGATGTTGGCCTGCAAATACTGATTTTTTTTCTCGCCAGTTGTTGAAATGGCTCATCATATACTACTTCTCGCCTCAGACGGTTCACAATCAGGAGCTTCGGCAATGTCTAACCGTCTTTTTCCACCTATTTACCCGTGCGACCTCGCAAAATCAAAGGCTATTACAAGTAGTGCGTTTCCATCTTTGTTTGTACTATGGCGTCAGGATGCTGACCGACCTGTCTTCAGCTCTTCCGAGAGTCGTTTTATCATCTCTGTAAAACGCGAGCGGCGTTGGATGAGGATGAAGAAATGGCGACTACAGCCCAGATAGGTGCTATGTACTTAGAGTGGACGGACCCTCAGTAAGTCGCTAGGACGTGATGACCAGTCCAATAATGACATGCTCTACATGCAGGAATCTCATAAACCGTTCTGACGATGAGCTAGTCGATAATCCTATTCAACTAGATATGGGTATGGAGATAATGGAGGAGCTGTTAGTCTCGGATTACGAGTTCACGAGTAAGAGTTTTTGCATCTCATGATGCTGGCTATAGCTTTAACACCTGCATACTAGAGGATGATAGGAAGACACTATGCCAGCTCTTATGCAAACTAGAACTTCCGGACAAGGTTGACGATGACAAGATCTACCATTTCAAGCTATACATAGACCGAGTCCGCTTGGTGAGTTCATACGTGAATACCTGCGATCTTATAGTGTTCTGAATTTGTTTTGCTTTGTTTCTTAGCATCGTCCTCCTCGTGATGCCGCATCTAAAAATGCCTTGGCGAAATTTTCCACTGCGTTTGAGAAGAAGTTCGAGAAACAGCTTGAAGGTTTCAGCGAGGAAGATTATAGGAAGCTTGAGAAGAATGAAGAGCTGTTCAAGTTCTTGGACGATATTGTACCCCTTGACGACGACGACGATGCTGCGGCCGACCGGTCTAAAAAGGGGAGAAAAAGGTTCGAACTTAGTCATACGCCCTGCTTTCTTCATCCTGCTTATATACATGCTCGCAGGAGATCCGAGAGTGTCGCTAGTTCAGCTGCAGAGGATGATGGTGCCGCTCGCTCGAGTGCAAGGAGAGGGAGGAGCAAAGGCAAATCTAAGTAATTGTCGTTCACTTGTCCTGTCCTTCGTCGAGCTAATCGTGTGATTCCAGACGGCCTCGCCTTTCGACATCCTCTGACGAAGAGTCTGATTATGGTGGTGGTCATACTGAAACCAGCACACCACCTCCAACTAGGACAATGCCTAAGCGCTCAGCGTGCGTCTCTATTCTGTTCCCGCCTGATATGTATTCGTGCTAAATGGCTCTCCATTCAGTGCTGCTAAAGTGCCTGCAGTAATTGTAATTAGCTCAGACAGTGATGAAGAGGAAGTTACGCCTCGAAACCATAGGCCAAGGCCGAGGTGAGATTTCTTTCGCTCGTCATCTGCTCGTTTGTTGACAAGTTCTCTTTCAGCGCCGCCAAAGTGAAGAAAGAATCCGACGATGATGATGATGATCCTTCTTCTGTTCAAGCTGGACAGGATTCCTTATTCGATGACGATTCGGAGGAAGAGGAGGAAGTCAACAATCTATTGGCTGAGGACTAAGCGCTAAACCCTCGCCTGCTAGCTTGATTTATGATACATATTTATATGATATGATAAATACTTCTTTGTCCTTTTTTGATTTTGTATTGTATACTACTTACTACTACTATAGTGTATGTACGAAGTGTTTTGTTTTGTAAACCTCTCATGCTGGTTCACTTGTCTTCCCCAAGGCCGACTGCAGCTCCTTGTGGTTGGTTGCTTGTATAACAGGACAAGGCAAGTTCTCTTTCTTCAAGAATCTCACAAGTCCAAGCTGCGAGTATACAGGTACTTACGCACGCGATCATATGGCGTCATTCTTCCCCTCTGAGTCTCCATCATGCATCTGCGAAACAGGTATCGCGAAGGCACTAATTTCTCAGAACTTGCTGAGAAATTTCCATCCTTGAAGCAGTAGTGCGTGAATGATACGTGCCACCTTTCAAACGTGTTTCTTACTGAGAGCTATGCAGCTTAGTTTTCCCTGCTAATTCACCTCCTACCATCGATTTTAAGAACGAGGACGCTCAAAGGTCTGTCCTTCGTTGCTTTCCGATATTCTAAGCTGTTTCTCATATTCTCTATGTTACAGATGCCTGACACAAGCATTGCTGTGGTGCGATTTTGGGTTGAAGCTTCAACTCCCTATGAATAGACTCTGCCCTCCAGTGCGCATATTTCTTGTCTGGTTTGCATCCGAGTACGAAACGTTGAATTAGGTGCCTAATAGGTACATACATCAATCATGCTTTAACTGAGGTTCTCAAGCAACTTTCAGGTTGAATTATGTTCTGTGGATACAAGACATCGTGAATGCTTCGAAGGACTTGGAAGGAGCTGGAGATGATGTCGTTTATGGGGTTGACATGTTAGAACTGCCTCTTTGAAGTACCAGGGATCGACCCTGACACCTTTCTACAGAGGAACAGGAGCGTCTGCTATCTACCCTCTCCTGGCTTGCAAGACTGAGAGGACATGGAGTTTTGTGGTATCTGGTGTGTCTATCTGGTCCTCTTCGGCCACGATTTTCTAACACCTTTTTTCAAAGAAATTGACCCTTTATCCCTCCGCTATGCTCAGATCAACGTCTCGTCCAACGGGTTAGACGCCCGTATCAAGATACTGCAGTCGAGCACTGACAGCTCCATTCTTCTCCCTCTCTCTATCGACCCAAATCAAATGTACGCTGTTCCGATATGCTGTTACAGTAATAGTCTCACTCAGATGCACTTTCAGATACGCTTTCTCGATGTGTAACCCCCCGTTCTACAGCAGTGCCGAAGATGTCGCGCGTTCCGCTGAAGCGAAACAGTACGAACCGAACGCTGCACGTGTATTTCTCTTTTTTGCTGCCTTTATCTGATATTCATATGATCAAGGTTTGTACTGGCGCAGAAGTTGAGATGATAACTGAAGGAGGTGAAGTAGCTTTTGTTGGTCGAATGGTAGAGGAGAGTCTAGGTCTTCGGACTCAATGCAGGTGTGTAATGTTTCTTTCCTTTGTAGAGTGATGTTAATAGGCAACGCAGATGGTATACCTCCATGTTAGGTAAATTGTCATCAGTCTCTGACATTGTCGAGCTCTTGAGAAAACATGGTGTGAGTTCTTGCCATCCACTGGTCTTCTTCGAATCCTCAAATTTCCACGCAGATCGACAACTATGCTATAACTGAGTTTGTCCAGGGCCAAACCCGACGCTGGGCAGTTGGATGGTCTTTCACAGACGTCCGGCTTCCAGATGTACGTGCTACTCTTTCTTATAAGTGGAGACGGAAAGAAGTTCACACTCAGTGCTGTGTCAGTCTGTATCCCGTTTATCGAATCCTGCATTACAGCAGTCCATGCCAGCGCATACCACCGTCCAGCAACCCGTGAACGCACCATCAATGGCCGTCCTCGCAGACTCGCTCTCTGCTATCTTGTTTTCCATCAACGACGCCCAGGTTGAGAAGAAGATTAAACAAGCCAACGGTAACGGCGTAGACGAGCAATACGAGATGGGATTGTATTTCGTTGTCAGGGCAAGGCAAGATACGTGGACGCGCAATGCGCGTCGACGGCGCTTACGAGAGCAACAGGATTCTTCCATACAGTCTCCGTCTTCGACCTCAGGGGACTTAGCCCTCATTGCGCTCGTATGTACTGTTCATATCAGAGAGACGAAGTCTGCTCGACCAGCAGTGACTGAGGGCGTGCTTATGGACACTGAAGAAATGGGACATTTTGTTGTCGAGTTCCAATGGAAGAAGGGGATGGATAGAACATTATTCGAGACGTTTTGTAGTCATGTTAGTAGAAAAGTGTTGGCTAAAGGCTGATTTGCAGTGGCTTACAGTATCCATGGTATAACGACCTGCCCTTAAGTAAGATCACCTGACGCGAATTCAGGCTTTGCCTCAGCCTGCTTTGGCCGGTGCCTTGCCACCGGCGACTGGCGTAGAAGCCTCAACGATCATATTGCCTCCGAGCTCTCGATTTCTCTCAATATTAGCTGTATTCATTTCCTCAACATCTGAGGCATAGGCCATACATACATACGACCATGGATTTGACTGGAAGAGAGCAGAAATATTCATCAGGAAGAAGGATTTTGAATGCCAACAAAATGGCTGAAGCTTGATGGAACCATTCCTGCAGGCACTCACATGGACACGGCATCTTTGAGCTTCTGATCCCACTAGACTGGGTCCGTCATTGTGTAATCCCTTGTTTTCTTGTCCCACCTCGTCTTCGTGTCTTCTACTACTTCCCTTGTGCTCTAGCCCTGGTTAGTGCGCATAGCGATGGGCAGCGCGCTGCACTCTTTTGGTCTCCTTCACTTTTGGCTGCTCTTATATGCACTTCGTTTCTCGCAGGCTGTGACGATCTACTATGTTCCTGGTCAAGAACCTCTGACGGCTGGTGGCACTGGAACGAGTTCAGCGGATGCTGCATCGTACACTGGGGCTGCTGCATACAACCCAGTAACGCTTCCACCTCCAGCACTACCCGATCCATTACCTACGTTATCCCTTAATTACAACCTTCAAAATGGTGCAACTGGCGTGTCTATTCCCCAGTCAGGCGATTTTCTTGGATTTTCCATTGAAATGTCTGTGGCGAACCAAGTTCGTGAGTACTGAAATTTCACCACAGCTACTGTGTGATGTCCTCATGCGAAATGCACTATTACAGTCGGGAAGAACTCGTGCGTAGATTAGTGTCGGATGGACTTCGGCGATTTTATTGAGACCTACCAAATAGTTCGCTCTTACAGGTGCCGTTTTTGAATTTGTTGGCCAACATCCAACAGCGTGCTGGTGCGGTGCGTGTCCGTGTTGGCGGGAACAGTCAAGAGACGGCGTCTCAGGTTGCTTCCTTGGACGATGGAAAAGTTTTAGAGAAGGACTTGGCGGGAGTAACCAACCCTGTGCGTACTTACTCGAGTCTTTTTACTGTGTGTGCTGAAGGGTATCTGACCCATCGCCTCAGACTCAAACCCCGCCCTTGGTGTTTACCCCCGATCTCATTTATATGATGAGAAACATCTCTGATTTTTTGAATGTTCGTTGGTTCCTCGGTATGGAAGAAACTCAATTCATTCCTCCCGGGCCGTCTATTCACACGTTATTGTGTAGGCATCCCATTTAACGACTCGTCTAATCTGCGTCTCGACATTGCGGAATCTGCCCAAGCGATTCTTGGAGATTACCTCCTTGGTTTACAGGCCGGCAACGAACCTGACCTTTACTCAGCTCATGGTCACCGTCCATCTACATACGGGCCTTTTGACTACTTCGGGGAAATCGGGGAGCTCATCAATGTAATGAGTAGTAATCCTAATCTCCAGGTTGCCAAGAACTTGCTTCTCGGACCGAGTATAGGTGTGTAGCTAAAAGCTGCAGTGTTTTGTAATCGGGTAATTGACGGATTCTATAGCGACTACATGGACTCCGGAGTCGGTTTGGGACACTGGTTTTGTCGATGCATACAGTCAGAACCTGGCATACCTCGCGTTTGAACGGTAGATTTGTTCTTCTGTGCTGGCGTATAATATGTGTACTTAACATCTCATCTTAAACAGATACCCGGATGATAACTGCCTCGCCCAATTCGGCGGCGACGGAACAGCCAAAAATCTAACTCAGATTTTCCCTAATTACCTCCAGCACACCTCAGCGCAGAACCTTCTCTCCACTTACCTTAACTCTACCGTATTTGCGCAACAGAAGGGAAAGCCGCTTCTTATGTTTGAAACGAACACGGCTTCTTGCGGTAAGTTGAACTCTCCTGAATTCAAGTCCTTGTATGCCATTTTGATGTCTTTGTGTTTATAGGTGGTTTCCCTGGTATTAGTGACGTCTTCGCGTCTGCTCTATGGGGTCTTGATTATGGCCTTCTTATGGCGGCATCCAATTTCTCTGGCGCTATGTTCCATGTTGGTGGTCAAAGCGTGTACTACAATGTAAGTTGAGGCTCTTCAATCGAACCTAAATACGCGTCTCATTATCTTGTTTCTGTTGACATGCAGCCTTTTATCTGTATGTCCGACTTTTAATAGACCGTGTATACGAACTTCTTATTCACTTTGAATTTATATCAACAGCCCCACCTACGAATCAGTCTACCTTCCGCCAATGGACTGTTGGACCCGTCTACTATTCCGCTCTCGTAATGGCTGAAGCTCTTGGTTCCTCTAACAAGTCTCAAGTTCTTGAACTCGGTGCGGACAACCAAAGCACATTCACTCCGTCTTATGCGATTTACGAGGACGGTGTCCCCGTGCGGATGGTGTTGATCAACTTCCTCTCGGACCCATCGGGGAACAGTGTCTTCACTGCTAACATCGCGATCGGGGGTGGACAGACTGGGCAGCAATTGTCTACACCTTCGCAGGTGAAAGTGAAGTGAGTGTAGTTTGTTATGTTTGTTTTCGGTGTGGTACTTATAGCCTTGTGCTTCGTTAGATACCTTGCAGCATCGTCAGTCTCTCAGAAGGGTAACTATACTTGGGCCGGCCAGGTTTGTCTAAACTCATAATCCTTAGTGCTCCTTCATAATTTGACATTCCGATGCCTTTTTTTACAACAGACGTTTGGAGGTAACTTCGGATCCGACGGTCGACTCCAGGGTACAGAAGAAATAGAAACTACGTCCTGTGACACCACTGCCCAAGTATGCACTATCCAAGTCCCTGCACCAGGAGCCGCTTTGGTATTCCTTACGGACACCGCCCAAACCGAGGACTCAGGGGCGAACCCGACGACGTTCTCCACAACTGCGCTCACCAAGACTGTGAATACCGCCACGGTCGACCCATCCGTCCTTGCTACATCAAACGGACGGAACGGAAATTCGCCCCTGGGTAGCTCTAGTAGAGGTAGTGTGAATGGGTCTTCTGGTCGGAATTTGGCTGGGACGACAGCGATGGTGGGGATGGCTGTTGTAGCAGCTCTAGTTATCTTCTTCAGATAAATGAACTATTGAATTTTTCTGTAGCTTTCTTGTCCTGTGTCTGTTCACTTTGTTATATATTGTAGCGTAGACGTATCTTGTTCACATATACCATGCATCCAACCCTTAATGACCATAAATGATTGTTATATCTGTAGACAGACGTCTGCTTCGAACTGGACATTGACACGCGCATACAGGTAAATAGTAATAGTACAACAACAATAGCATGACATGCATGTCACAGTGCACACGACCTTTAATCTGAATCTCCATGTGAGCTTGCCACATCGCTGGTAGCATCGTTATTGTCGTTGCTTTCTGCGGCCTTGGCTTTAGAAGCTGCAGCGAAGCCAGCAAGTATCCCTGAAGCACCACCCCCACTGGCACCGCTGCCTTGAGCTTGGGATTTTTTCCATGCGTGTGCCATTTGTAGGAACTTGAATGAAGTTGGGTTGGATTCCCTTTCGTCATCAGCGAATACGAGATCCCAGTCTTGTAGGTAAAATGTAAGTGCACCGCGTTGCTACTGAGAAGAGGTAACCACGTACCTTCAACCATCTGTCCAGTCTCCTGGTCCACATGCCTCCTTTTGCTCACGATCGGCATCATACCCTGTACTTTGGCTACATCGTCCGCAGTACCATGACTCTCTTCAAACGTCTTCCAGACTTCCAGAAGGGCTACACGCTAGATCAACGGGGACAACTCAGTACTAAGGCCATCGGAAATGGTGGAGACGAAGGATACGTACTTCGCTCTTCAAACCCTTGCTTTTTAGGTCCTTATATGCACGATCAAATACCTGCCTCGCGCGATCCGGATCACCAGCTACCATCTTCTGCTCTGCTTCCTCATCTTCCTCTTCCTCCTCTTCTCGCATAGCCCGGGGAAGGGGGATGGGCTCCGCCTCGAACAATGCGTACGATATCCATACTTTGACATGTCCGCTGAGTGAGATGAGTCGCTCGTATAGAGACCGCGCTGTCTCTCGTTCGCCTTCTTCAACTTCGAAATCGATGTAGGCTTTCCATAGTAGCTCTGGCATAGATAAAGGCGACTGGGATACGCCCAGTTCGAAAATGGCTCGAGCACGGGCAAAGTCCTCGAGCTGAGACTCGATTTCGGCGTATTTGATCCAGGCTGTGGAGTTGGAGGGGTCGAACTATGGTTGATAAAGTGAGCATCTTTTGCGAGGAGGAGTAGCTTCTGCGCACCTCTAGGTATTTCTCATATAGTTTTCGTACGCGATCGAATTCACGCAGCTGGAAGAACGTTAGTATAATGAGGTAATGAAGCGGAGATTGGAATGACATGCCTCAGTCTCAAGCTCAATATAACCCTTGAACAGCTTCTCCTTTGGGCACATACCAATCGCCGCTCCCAAGATCCTCCGCGCAGCTGGAAGATCTAGACGTCTGATCTCAAATCTTGCAAACAGAATCCAGAGCTTGGCAAAAGTGAACACTTTGTGAGGGACCAGTGATGTTGCAGTCTGATAGATTTGCCTTGCTCGATCATAGTCCTGTAATGAAGATATTTGAGATGAAGATCGACAGAGGAAAAGGAATGGCTCCCACTCTTGTTTCAATCTCTTCGAAAAGCGCATAATCAATCCATAGGAAGATATATCTTCTCCAGTGCCGCTTCTCTCCTCCAGGAGGTACCTGAGCGACGGCTCGTTCATACACTTCTCTCACTCTGCCAATAGCAGCCTCTTCTTCTTCTGCTGTTGCACCCTCGTCCTTGAGGTCGCGGAGAGCTCCCTCTTCTAGGCGTGCATAATCGAACCAGACATCGTAATTCCGGCCGTCATGAGCTAACTCTTCTTCGTACTGGATCCTCCGTTTTCCTAGAACAGTTGACTCCAGTGTTGTCCGGGTACCATGTTGTTTCTCGAACTTTGTATATGAAGCGTATAGACCAGCAGACTTGGAACGCGGTATACGAGCCAAAGCAAACTAAAGAGAGCATGTAAGCTATTAATCAAAATGCTAGAACCGTCAAACAGCGCGTACCTTGTAAATGACTCGGGCCCGCTCAAACTCTTTCAATCGAGTCTCCATTTTCGCGAAGGCACTGAACACCGCCTGTGCCTTCTCCACCTGTTCTTCATCGTCCCCAAAGAATTCCAGTGCAGTCTGGAAAACCTCCCTTGCCTTGTCCAATTTCTGCCTTTCCTCTTCAAACTTGCCCCACTTCACCCATACCCTCGGCTCAGGCCTCACCGCGACCCACCTCTCATATATCGCGCTAGCACGATCGAGCTCATTGTACCTCTCTTCCATCTTGATGTAGGCCTGCCACGCCTTGTCATCGGGCTCCCACTGCATCCACCTCTCAAACACCTGTCGCGCACCAGGAACATTTTGGAGAAGCTCTTCGAGATAGACATATTTGTACCAGAGTTGATCTACTCGCGGGAGAAGTGTCACTGCACGATCGAACAAATTGCGTGCGTGTTGAACGTTGCGGGATTTGAGCTCCATTTCAGTGTAGCTGAGCCATAGTTGAATGCTTCGAGGGTCAACATCAAGGGCACGTTCGTAGACGGAACGAGAGCGTGCAAATTCATTTTGCGAGGCCTGTAGGGCAAGTAGAAGGTTTGATTCTGAATTTGAAGTTGAGAACAGGATTTTCGTACCTCCCAATTAGCGTACTGTAACCATTCCTTTCTGGATATTTGTTAGTATATTCAAGACAAGAAGAATGGTTAGGACACGTACATGCTACCTCTAGTTCTCCGAATCCGCTCCTCAAATTCCTTCCGCTTCCTTCCTCGATACTCATGAAGTTCCTCGAAATCTTCAACTCGCTGCTTTGGTGCGCGAAAAGCACTTTCTTGTCTCTCTTGAGCCTACGTTCTTGTTAATAAACCAGGTCCAATTCGTTATGATACTGATGCACGAACCTCACGAAGGAGCTGCTCTGCGGTGATCTACAATTTATTTTCAGTAATGAAACTGAAATGAGATAGAACCGACCAACATACCTGGAACGCGGCTGGGGCCCGATTCTTAATTCTAGAGAAAAAATCTTGATACAAGAATTCTAAACATTCAAAAACCTCGAGACATACCGAGGCGCTCGACCGTCCATAGTGCCTGCTACAAGGAGAGAATCAAGTAGTGCTCAAAGGGATTCATCAAAAGTTGAAAGACCGAAAGCGGCAATCCTGCCTCACCCCGTGAGCTGTCTACAAATAAAATTCTGAGCACGGCTATCCAACTGGGCCACTCATAAAATAGCAGCCGTGCAACCCACAAACTAACAATCCCCTCGCCTTTTACTAGGAGATTCCGTGCGGGTTGTACATTGAAAGCTGCGTTTCTAATCTTTGGGTTTACTTCTCTTCGCGAGAAACTTGATTATTTATTTTTCTTTTGTTTTATTTCTATCTCTTTTCAGGTTTTCGTCTATCCTTTTGTCCAACGAAAGTGTCAAAATGTTCTATGTGGCTAGATATTATTTGATATTGTTACAATGTACATATTAATGATAAAATATAGTGTAGCAATAGCAGATCCATTAACCGGTGAATAAGCTATTAAACTGAATGCTTCAACACCCGTTTTCTATACATTTCCTGCCAGTCATGATCCGTCTTTGCAAGTGTCTTGTCAAGCCAGCCCATGCGTCGTATTACTTTCTCTTGATCTCTCCCGTTGTAGTAATTGTGTCCCCCTCTAGGATGCTCTGGCGGTTTGTCGAACTCTTCGCCAGTCACATTCACATGAAACAGGGCATACTCAGATTCCGATGAAGGGGTGTGGTACATGCGACCATGAAGGAAGTACAGAGGCTCTTGCGTAAAGTGGCGATAACCAAGCGAAAGCAGAGGGAGAGCCGGTACGCCTAGGTGGGAAAAGAACATGAATTAGAGACAGAAGCTGAAGCAAGAGTATGCTGGACATCACTTACCGTCATTGTAGGCTTTCACAAGATACTCCTTAAATGAGTCCTCTCCATTCTTACTTCGATAGTTATGCACTAACTCCTGCCAATATTTTGACAGCCTTGCATCGCCAGGTCTCGGAGCACCGAAGGCAACCAGCTTAAGCCGTATATTGGGAGGAATGATGTCATTCTTCACCAGCAAATCTAGTAGCAGCAGATAGGACACAGCACCACCCATGCTATGACCCGTCACCACAAGTTCTTCGATGTCTCCGCCGTGCTCCTGCAGACCTTTACGTATGCCATCCAGTATAAAGGGTCGGATGCCCTTGTAGAGCTTCCAGAATCCTGAGTGAACGGATCCTCTGCGCGACTTATGACGATGCATCAGAGCTCGTAGATCCTGAATGGCTTGAATTACTGTTGTAGTGCCCGAAGTAGCTACAATGAGCTGCTTGGTTTTGGGTCGGTATGCAATAAACCCATGTAAATGGGCAAGCTTTCCGAAGAAGTCTGAAATGAGTATCGACTCTTGCAAAGCATCGTAACCTTCCAAGGGGAAGTCAGGCTTTATCAGAGTTGCCAGATTCGTAAAAATGAATTCAACAGGTACGTTATTCGTATTCGAAAGCTCGGTGAATTGTCCTGGAGATCT
>RCHF01004559.1:0-16286 GCA_003987895.1 Neonothopanus nambi | reverse complement strand
GTGTATCTCCTCATAAGGCCTTTTACATGTCCATTTTTGTAGGTAAGAATCATATTTTTCAGGTTTTTATAATTTTTTTAGTATTTTTATTGGGTGCAGATTGAACACTTTGACTGCCAAGGCAGCATAGCTGCGCTCCAGGCATGCTGACCATGCTTTTTAGGCTCCACAAATTAATTTATTGTAATGAATAATGGCACCATCTTGTAGAATTGCCAATACTTATTTTTATCTGACTTCCAGATGAAGACGCCATGCCTGTGGAGGCTCATTGATCACACTCCAGACATCTCAGACATACTCAGTAGGTTCTGCTTTGACTTGATCTGTTTAAATTTTACAGGCACAGCTCAGTCTCATCTTATGGTGCATCTGAGACATGTCAGATCATAGCCTGTTTATTTTTCCTTGGGTAAGACCCTTGTGCAGAAAGTCATCTTGATGCATCATAATCATCCAGTGCATCAGCAATATTATCCAGAAGCTTCATCTGGTCACTTCATAATTATTTGAAGTTCCATCTGGTGGCAACTTGTGAATTATTTTCATTCTTTGGCAGACCTGTCTGGTATTTATTACCAGATGGAGGCCAAAATGTCCAGATGGACCTTGTAGCCCTTAGTTTAAAATAAGAAATATTTGCTTCTCCTTTCATAGCATTTTTAAGTTGCCATTCTTCACAGTAATTGACCAAATAAAATTTAATCTTAATTCTGGAAGTGCATTTTCAGTCCACCTGAGAACTTGTCCCTCCAGATTGTTATTATTCTCCTTCATATCCCTGTGAGTTATACTCAGACAGCATCCTAAAAGTCTCTGGCTATTTAATGGGTGGGTAGGTCCAGCTCTACTCTGCAGATGGAGTTATTGTTTCCACCAGATGGTGAGGGACTTTAGCCAGTATCTTTTATTTAGGCCAATTGATCTCAATAATTAAATGCCTTATCATGCACTGTAATTATTCTATACTCAGGCAATGGGTACAGATGGTCTTTGTATTTTAATTGACAGCTTAGGGCAGCTTCAATCCTTAATTCCCATATTTTAGATCTACAAATTGTAACTCTGAGCTCAATCTGGTCATCTCGAGGCCTACAATGCTCTTGTGTGCGATACCGTTCAATTGGTTACTGACTCATGAGTCATGTTTCCAATACATAAAGCATTTAGCATCCAAGGCTCCAATATTGAAGCCTGTGGATATGAAAAGCAATGACCCTATTTGGGTCATCTGCAATGCCTCAGTTTCAGGTGTCAGCGCTATGTATGGTCAAGGACCTACTTGGCAGACCTGCCAACTGGCAGGTTTCATGTCTAAGAAATTCACAGCAGCTCAACATAACTACCGTGTATTCAAGCTAGAAACCCTAGCTATCCTAGAAGCCCTCCTTAAATGGGAGGACAAACTTCTAGGATTTAGAGTTCATGTGGTCACTGACCACAAGGCTCTTGAGTTCTTTATGATCCAATGACAACTGTCAAGTCATCAAGTGAGATGGATGGAATATCTATCTTGCTTTGACTTTGACATTAGGTATGTCAAAGGCATCCACAACAAAGTTGCAGATGCCCTGTCTTGATACTACAAGTCAGATATGTTGGAAGACGTACATGAAGAGTATGAATATGTCAATGCTGATGTATGATTGGACAAAGGTCTGGACGACCTTCCTAATGACTGAATTGAAGAGATTCAGTTCATGGAGTGTCTTAATGCCATAAGGCACTCTTCCCACCTCGAAGCAAAGTTAGCCGAGGTGATACAACCTCAAGAARTCAAGGCTGAAGAGTTACAGCGAAATGCTGAAACAGTGGAACCACCCGAGGTTTCTAAGGAAACTGAAGGAGATGATCCTTCAGTATTCCTGTTAAGGAATCAGGATGCACAACTTAAAGAAGCCGTGATATTACAAGACACCTTTGAAAAGGATGTCAGATCACTCTATTCGAGTGATCCATTATTTTCAAAGATCTTGAGTAACCCACAAGATCATCCAGCCTTCTCTCTCGAGAAGGATTTTGTGTATATGAAGAACTGGGGTGGAGAAGATGTTCTCTGCATCCCTGCAGGAGTGTCCAGCTCCTCTGGCAAGAGTCTTCATGGACTCGTTATTGAACAGGCCCATGAAACACTGGGCCATTTTGGTACACAGTGTACCTCAGATTACATCTGGAGATGGTACTGGTGGCCCAAATGTTCTGTTGATCCTGTGACATCTGCTAATGGGCAAAGGTGTCAAATAAATCACCAGCAGGGAAGTTGCATTCCCTGCCCATCCCAAGTAAACCTTGGGAATCCATAGGTATGGACTTTATTGGTCCATTCTCTGAGTCTCAGGGATATAACTACCTATGGGTGGTTATATACCATCTCACTTCATGGGTACACCTGATACCCATCAATACTACCATTACAGCTACTCAGCTGTCATGGCTGTATGTGAAAGAGATTGTGCATTTGCATGGTCTCCCTAGATCAATAGTTTCAGATCAAGACCTGAAATTCACCTCTTGCTGGTGGTGAGAGGTTCATTGTCTTCTAGGAGCAAAGCTCCTAATGTCAACTTCCTTTCATCCTCAGACAGATGGAGTAACTGAATGAGTAAATCATTCTATTGGGCAGATCTTACGATCTGCTGTATGCCCAGATCAGACTGACTGGGTGGAAAAGTGTCCAATGCTCAAGTTTGCTATAAACTCAAGTATCAGCAAATCTACTGGATTCGCTCTGTTCGAATTAGATGGAGGGTATCTGCCCTCCATGATATGAGAACTTCCTAAGGAAGTTCAAGCTTCACCAGGTGTGAAGGCCTTTGCTGAACAAGCAATTGCGCATCTGCCAGATGCATGTGATGCTATAATTGAATCCTGGGTCATTCAGACCCATAACACTAATAAGCGTTGAGGACTGGAACTGGACCTCAAAGTAGACGATCTTGTCTACTTGTCGACAAAGAACTTGGACCTTCCAAAAGGAAGGGCTTCTAAGCTTCTTCCGAAGTTCATAGGGCCTTACCCTATAACTGTGGTGTTTCCTGAAATGTCGACATATCAACTTGGTCTACTGACTGGGTTATCCAAATGAAGGATACACAACAAGTTCCATGTGAACTTGCTTCATAAGTATCATCCTAACAATGATACTATTTTTCCTAACAGGACTCTAGCTGAGCCCTATGACTTTGGAGAACCATCCAATGTTGAATGGCTCGTCAATGAAATCATTGGCCATCAATGGGATGGCCGTAAAATCTATTTCCACATATTGTGGAACCTTGGTGACATGATGGTAGAGCCATACTCTACCTATAAGGATCTAGCAGTGCTAGATTGTTACTTGGTGCTGAAAGGTGTCAAGGATTGGTGCCAGCTTCCACAGAAGCATTAATTATCTCCATTTCCATGGGAAACAGAAATGATTCCAAGGAACCAGAACAATGGAGAGCCATCAATGACTTGAAAATCCCATTGTTCTCAGACCCTTAATGACTGCGTGGCATTGCTGTGCAACATCTATTCAATCCCCAGGGGAATTTTTTCCATTCTCACCACCACCAGTGCCTACTCTGCCAGCCACAATGACTGGTACCGAGCCCATTGACAACACCCAGAACAATGGCCAGCAGAACACCACTGCTGGTTTTAATAATTTCAGCATCAAGCCTTCAGCTCTACAGGGGGAAGGAACTGGCCAAAACCAGTTTTCTTTCCCCTCTCTCAATGACAATCTGGGTGTGAACATCACACCTCAACAACAGCCACAAAATCTCGACATGAACTATGCGTTGATTCCACAACAACAACAACAAGGAGTGAACTATGCTCCCATACAACAACCTCCCCTCCCACTGATGGGTTATTTCAACCCAATAAACACCCCAAATCTGGGAGCAGGACCCTCAAACCCACTAGTGCAACCTCAATGGTCTGTGTTGTATCCACCATATGCCTGGCTGTACACTCAACCTCCGACTTTCATACAGCCAGCTATCCCAACTCCTCAGCCCATTAGGGCTGATACCTATTCACAAGAGTAYATCAATACTCTGAAAAAAGATTGTGATGATCTTGAGTGCAAGCTTCATCAAGCTCATGATAACAAAGACCATTATCAGGACAAACATGATGAAGCTGTCAGTAAGTTTGATGAACTTACTAGCACATACAACAAATTATGTGCAGACTACAATTGTCTATGTGATGATTATGATGACCTTGAACAGGTCCATCACAAATGCATATGCAATGGAAAGAGAAAGAGGAGAGACTTCTCCTCTTCTCCCCCTCACCACAATGCTCCTCACTGCATTGTGAGTCCATCGAATGAGATGGACCAGGAGTTAGAATACTCCAATTGGGAGGACAATGACTACGAGTCATCTAAAAACATGAACTGTCATGGTCCATCTACTTCAAACACAGTTACCTCCACTTTGGAGGTAGCTAGTTCATCATCCACACCTCAAGAGGTGTGTGACCACCTCAACAATGGTCGAAAATGCAACACAGCTGAACTTGAAGCTGCTAGATGCAATGTTGTGTTGGGGCTACTGCCACCCCTACATGGTGCAGGAGGTAAACCTTTACCTCAATTAATACCTGAGCCAACATAGTTGGCTCAACTAGATGACCATATTGCTCATCTAAAGTGATTGGAATGATTGCCAGCCAAAGTCACTTGGCCCATATTCAATATGCTTAGCAAAATGAATAGGTGGCTTCAGGCAAAGCAATAAGGGAAGAAAAATACTCCCCTTACCGAGCTTGAATCCAAGCTCCTAAACACATACTTTGTCCCTTCTTGGGTGAAGGAATCATGCAGCAATGCCATTGCTGCTCTAGAAGCTTCCACTGCCAAAGCTTCAACACCATCTGCTTCTTTAGCAGACAGGATCTCATCTGATCCTGTAGCATCCATGTCATCAACCATGATGACTTCTCACCCAGTTCAATGACCAAAACCAATTACAAGTGGAATCAAACCACCCAATTGTGATTCCACAGAAGAAGACTGGGCAAAGTATGTCTAGCTCACCAAGGACAAACAGCCCCACCTTGATGTTCCTGTTTCACTCAACAGGACTATGTTGATGTGACACATCAGAGGTGCATGCCTCTTCTACCTCATCACCCCTCACCTCAAGAGATCCCTGGAGCTCAAGCTCTGGTTCACTACAACTCTTCTTGAGTTAATACTCACACTGGGTATGTTTGTGGATCTCATGGCACAAATGATGTTGCCGGAGAACCTGCCGAACATACCACAAGCATATGAGGGTGATGTGGCTTTCACCACTGCTGGTAATTTAGCCAGTCACCTAATCTTGCAGGGAATCACTGTCTCTGACATCAAAGATGTGGCATTGCACACCATACAATTCCTCATGGATATCAATCCTTATGATCAACCCAAGCTGCTGGAATGACATTTCATCAAGGCTAGTGGACCTTAGGACAGGAACCATCAGCAAGGTCAGTTCCCCTTACTGCCAAACAGGTAAGGGCAATTGCCCTTACTCTCCAACATATATGGGCAATTTCCCTTACTGCCAAACAGGTAACTGCAACTGCCCTTGGGCAGGCACATCGATGCACTGCATTACAAAAATAAGGGGATGTTCACCAGGTTCTCAGCAGCAAATGAGCTTGCAGACTAAAAATTGTAGCACTGGGCAGGGATTGAACATGTGTGCTACTATGTGACTTAGTTAGCACACTGTGTACTACCACTACACCATAAGATCTTGTTATGTATAGGGAGTACTAGTCTGATACCTGTTAAGGTTAGTGTTCTCTAGGTGAAAAAGCTAATCAGCTAAATGGAGTGTAATTGTTAGTAAGATGTTACAAGAATCAAACTGGAAAGTCATCAGTAATTCAATTGTAATAAGGTCGGTAATGTGTTGACAAAGATATCAATGATCAGTAGAGTGTCGATATTGATTGTAGTGATTGCTTCTTGGTAATTCTTCAAGAGCAATAGGTAAGTAATTGGGAAGTCTTCAATTACTAGTCAAGTGTTGTGTCCAAGTATAATTCTTATCTGAGTTGTCAGATAAGGCCAAAGTCAGGGTTTAGATTCCAAGTGTTCTTAGTTAACAGTATTGATTGTCAAAATATTCAAGCTAAYRTTACAGGGRAACTACTGCTAGTTTATATACTGTATTTCTGAGACAAGTAAATAAGGAAAATGACTGGTTATGAGTTATGATGACTAGTATGACTCATTCTGACTAGTTAGGTCTTAATATGACTATGAATGAGTGTAGATGTAGTTAGTAGTGTTTGAGTAATAATGACTCACTTGGAACTTGGAGTACAAGAAATAAAATTGTACTGAGTTAGATGGAAATTGCTGGAGGTATGTCATGTCATGTGCCTTGTCTGGATTTGGTCCATTGACATTGAAGGACAATTTCCTAACAATACCACATTCTTAGTCATCCCAAATAAAGACCACTACAGCAAATATCGGAATTTCAGCCAAAAAAAACACTCAAACAAACATTACAGTACATGGAAGAAGACTTGCAGGTCAGCACAACAGTCCTGGAGCTACACTACACTGAAACAGCCTCCCCAAACTCTCCATCTCCACTCTCCAAGTTGTCCTTGTCCTCTCCCCACTCTCCTTCATCCTCATCCTCTTTGTCTTCTCTCTCTTTGCCTATGATCTTCCCCTCACTATCAGTATGCAATTCGCCTGTCTGTTGTTCAAGTGGAGTCAACCATTTATTCTGGAATGTCCTGGCAAGCTCATTCTGTATCCACTCCTGCTTATTCACATACATATGCACCCCCTCTGCAAGTGTCCTATCCTGTGTCTGGCATTGCATCTTCCACTCATCCCACCACCCCACCTTCCAGTCAAGAAATCATAATGTACATTTCATCTCCTCCTGCACTAATAAAACTTCCTCCTTTGCCCTCTCTGCCCTTGCATGACTCTTTGCCCAAACCTTATGTAATATCTCATCTTTCTCATCCATGTTGTCTGCAGTCTTGATGGGAGTGGTCAGCCATATCCACGAAAGCTGAAAGCGTGTCTGGCCTGTCCCATGTTCCCTACGAAAATGCAGCTCCTGCCAATCCTCACCCACTAGATTGATTTTATCCCCAGTCACAGACAGCGCAGGACATTTGGGTTTGACTACATCCTCAACCTCATCTTCAGTTGTACCAAGTCTCCCAGGGCCATTTTGTACCTGCTCAGGATCAACATATGACCAGACATCTGCATCATTCAGCATGTGCAGCTGGTTTTCCCATTCTCCACATCAGGAAAATCCCCTTTACTGTCAAGTCACCTGAGGTCTCACAGACATTCAGGGTTGCCCAGGGTTTGGCCTAAAATTCAAGCCAAACCTGGGTGACCTGGGGTGACCTGGATGACCTGGGTGACCTGGGTGACCTAGGGCTGGTAATGATACTTATTAGATTAGAACACAAAGAACTTAGTAGATTTCATTAGATTGGGCTGCTTATGTAATCATAAAAAACTCGTCCATTAGACTCAGAATGTAATGGTTTGTATTGAAAATGTATACAATGTATACAAGAATCTAATCAGAACACAAAGAAAATGAATAGATTTAGTTCTTTATATACTTATGACGGAGTTTTGAATAGATTTGAAAAGACTTGTGTAGTTCTAGTATGGAGCTCAGAATACATTCAAATTGAAGTACGATTCAAGCTAAAGAATGGCCTTTTGGCTCAGTTGGATTTGTGTCTGCCATTGAGTACAGATCTTAAAGCTATAAAGAGTCACTGGTTCAATTCCCACTAGTTGCATTTAATAAATAGATTCTATGTATATTCCACAATTGCTTAAGGTTAAGTAGTAGTTCAATATAGAGATTATGGTTGCATAAGATAACTAAATTCCCATGTCTGCTAGGTTGGAGGCACTTGAGAAGTGAGTGTGTAATAATATTGTTTTTCTTATTGTGTAGTCTGGACAAACCTGAGGTGACCTGGGATAACCTGGAGTGACCTGGGATGACCTGGAGTGACCTGGAGTGACCTCAGGTGGCCATGGTGACCATATTTTGACTATAAAACACAGAAGTTCTTGCAGTGACCTGGGTGACCTAGGAAACCTAGAGAGCCATAGATACTATAGTTGCTCTTTTTAACCTGAAGCAGCCTCTGGTCCAGAGGCCCTTTTCCTGATGCAGGGCCTGACAGCACTAGCTTAGCTGCATGAGCAACATGGTATGTCTCTGCAAAGGTCTTCACTTGGTCATGTATCCCATTTATCACAGTGCAAGACTTGACACCATCCCTCTGACCCATGATGTTGGCATACTTGAAAAGCAGCATCCAGGTCTTCACTTGCAGTGTATGTCAGATGTCATCGAGGGCATCATTACACTGAGCCATGTGGAGCTGCTCCTCCATGTAAGGAAGCTTCTTGATACACACCTCAGTACATTTATTGGCAGGGAGCACAGAAGGAAGCCACAGTGGAATGTTCTCAGCAGCAACATCGTCATTGTATCCATCTGGAAAGTCCTCCTCCAGCTCAGTGAGTGCATGAAGCATTCCTGGCATATAGATGTGGCAAAGTGCCCAATTCCATATTTTCACCCACAGCATGTTACATTGCTCAGTAAGTGATGTGGCTTGAGTGGTGGTTGGGGCCTGGCTGGTCTTGGCTAACCTCCATAGCTTTTGTCTGTAAGTCATTAATTGTAGTGTTAGTCATTTAAGCTATTTTTAATGTAGATGTTGAAACTTACTGTGATTCCTCTAATTCAAGCCCAAGAACCAGGAAGGCAGAAGCAACCCTAGCTGCTAGAATGAAGCTTCAATAAGGGTAGTTGCCCTCAGTTCACAAAGCTTTAGCAAGGGCAGTTGCTCTTGAGGCTTTATAGGGGGTTTTTAGGCCGGTAGGGCAGTTTCTCTTATGCCATATATGGAAGTGTCACCTGTAACATTTTGTCACATATATCACAGCATGTCACAACCAGTCACCTTGCCAGTCAGGTCACGTGATCTCAGAAATTTTTTTCAGTCCCCAATTTGGAATCTGAGCTGAATGGTCTAGGTCCCATCCAAATTGGAATCATTTTGGGTGTGTTTTGCAAAATACACACCACATGACCTGATGAGCAATTCATCTCAATGATTAGGTGCTCCCAATTTTTAGTGCCAGAAACTCAGGCATTTCGGTGATGTGGTACCTTTTGATTTTAGCGCCAGACATTCAGGCATTTTGGCCATGAAGCACTTTCAGAATTTAGCACCAGATACTTGGGCATTTCCACCTGAATCGCTTTCAGATTTTAGCACCAGAAATCCTGGCATTTCAGCCTGAACTGCTTTTTGATTTTAGCACCAGAAACTCGGGCATTTTGGTCATGAAGTGCTTTCCAATTTTAGTGCCAGAACCACAGATATTTTGGGCAACAGACCTCAAAGGCTCATAGCCTTGTTACTCTAGCTTTGTGTATCACTTTTTCAAGATGCACCTATTACACTTATGGAGGTGTGCACTGGATATATTCTTAACATATTCCCTTATAAGAAAGCCTGTTTGGTCTATCGGTAGTTGCACTGTGGTATTGTTAAGTGTATCTTTCATGTCACAGGTTCGAATCTCGCATGTTGTACTTTTCCAAAATATTTTCAAGTTGTACCAGTATACTTGGTAACTTTTTAGGCAGCTTCTCATCCAATTTTTTAAGCTTGGAGTCTCATTGTATAAAAGCAATATGAAATAACATTTTCATTCTATTCCACAATACCACAATGTATAAACAAAAAAAAACTATGACATGGAGGTGGCAACAAGCAGGTGTTGAAGGACAAAGCAGATGTCACACACCACAAAGACAATTGAATCTGCCTCCTCCAACTTCTGAGTCTTCTCCTGGCCAGTCATCACAGGCATCTGCTCCCACAGGTGCACCCAGAATGCAATTGCTGCCACAACTACTGACAAACTGTTTGGGCTGGAACGTACAAGCTTGTCCCAACACCCTTCCTCCCCTTCCTTCAACTGGCTATAATCTTTCTGTTGTGGGTGATGGTCAATGAAAACCTTCAGCCTCCATTCAGGCTGAAGTCCCTCCCACCATATCCAGAAACTCTGCCTGGGATACCTCACTTCTTGTAGTGACAGCTGCCAGTTAGGGCAGCATGCTCTTGCTACCCAATTCCCCACAAAGCTCAGCCAGCTTTCAGCACTCAGCTTTCAAGACATGGAAAAGTGCTAACTGTTTTCAAACCTTAGCCACAGATCCAGCAATTCCTTCCATTGTGATTGGGACTGATGTGGCACTGCTTTTGCCAGTAAGAGGGTTGTTAGGGTTAGTGTTTACTTCATAGTAAATCTTACCCAGTAAGTATGACCGTGAGTTGTTAGTAAGAGGCTGTAAGAATCAAACTGGAAATGCTTCAGTAATTCAGACAGAAAGATGTTGGTAATGCGTCGACTGAATTCAAGTACCGGTAATGTGTTGATAGTTGAGAGATTAGATTGCTGCTTGGTAATTCATCAAGAGCAATAGCTAAAGGTAAGTAACTGGAAGTGCTTCAGTTACTAGTTGAGAGGTATATCCAAGTTGTACTTCTTATCTGAATAGTCAGATAAGGCCAGGGTTCAGTTATAGGTTCCAAGGTTCTGAGTAAACAGTGTGTAGATTGTCAAAATATTCAAGCTAAGCTTACATGGATTGTACTACCCGCTTTATATACTGTACTCTAGAGTAGATATACAAGGAAATTGACTAATTGTGAGTAATGAATGACTAGTATTAAGGATTGTGACTTGCAATGACTAGGTACATGGCCTGTACAACTCTAAATGAATGTAGTTGTAGTCATTAGTGTAGAATTAAAGGAATTTTATTGGGACTTAAGATTTGAGAACTAAGATGACACGGATTGAGACGGAATTTGCCGGTTATATGTCATATCACGTGTTGCTGTTCGGATTCAGTCCATTGACGCTGGTGAGACGTTTTCTAACAGTATTCCCTCCTTACCAGCTGGAGCCCTCGACAGCTATAGTTTCGTTCGAGATTTGGGGTTTGTGGCTGACTAGGATAACTTGCTATTGGTGGAGGTTACTGGTGAGTCCCTTTATCTCTTCAATTTCGTGCAATTTCGATGTTTTAATGTCTTTCTTTCTCTCGATGATTCTTGGATAACAATTTTCATGAAATCAATGATAGTTTGGCGGGAACTGGGTGAAATTTTCAAGTCACTTGAGTGGGTTTCATATGGACCGTTTCATTTTATGAGGGAACGTTGATAGCAGTAGAGAATGCGACTGGTACATCAACTATGCCCTCAACCTCTGTCCAGTATTTCTGACAATATTTTCCTATCCTGTCCAGTCTTTTCATGCTTTTTGGAACTTCGTTTGGGAAATCAACTTGATTAGTGGATAAAGATGTGGGATTTGAGGGCTCCGGGAGGTTATAAAAGAACGCCACCTTTCCTGTACCATAACCAATGACCACAATGTCATTGAACATCAATACTGTTTCGCACTCACTCAATCAGCCTTCCTCTCCCAATTCTATCAATAATTCTCTTTTCGTTGGACTTGTTTCACCCGGAACTCTTTCATGGGCCAACCCTTCTAACCTCGCGTTATTAGGTCCTCAAGACCTGTGAGTTTATATTTAGTTACCGTATCCTTCCACTAACCCTTTCTTTAGGGTTCCCCCAACAAGTGGAGTTAATACTCCGATTTTGTATAGCCCTGTTCCTTTTACTCATCATTGTGAATTCGAGTGGTAAGTTATTTGACCATTTCATTTACTCGGTTTAACTCAATTTTTTCCATAGAGTCATAGAGGAATTAAATGGCAAACTCACAGATTTGTCCAAGGAAAAGGCACTTGTAGACGAATCTCTCGCCGAATTACAATCGTATGTTCTTGCTTGTAGGTTAGTTTGTTATCGTTGACCTCGTCTTTTTGCAGTCAGTTGCTACAAAAGGATATCGAAATTTGTCAATATCGTCTTGATTATCACCGCTTAACGTATCTGGCTACTGAACGTAGTCATGCTCTTGGTTGATACCAATGTATGCACCATGCTCATTATTCTTTGCTTAACGCCCAAACATGGAGGAACCAGGAACTTGAGGAGTGTCGCAAAGAACTTCAAGATTTGAAAGCTACTCTTCTGGACGGGATCGTTATTTCTTGCCAGCATTCGGTACCGCTTCTTGAAGAATTGGAATGAATTGGATTAGTATTCTCAGAAGTCCTTCTGTGAGTCATATCTTCTTCTGTTCTACGGACTGATCCTTCACTTGACGATACGTTTACCACACATAATGCAGGATAAGTATAATCAGCTGTGGTCCTCGTAATTGGTGGGGTGGGTTGAAGGGACATAGGTCTTCCGTTATAAATTTCTGCCATATCTGGTCAATGTGAGTATCTGTATAATTCAATTAATTCTTGTCAGTTATAGGGTAGCTGAAACCTTTCCCTATATAGTTGGGCAATATCTGGAGGGTCTGCTTCTGCGAAGGTATGCATGTTTCTAACCCAATAGTGGTCACTATGCTCTGTATCCAGGTCGATTCCTACTCATTGAAGGAGTGTTCTGCTTGCTATTGCTAAAGCAGTAAATTGTGTGATGGCTGGCACTGTAACAAGTGCGTCTTCCTCCTCTTCTTGTTCTGTATGTGATGACGGGGTACTGGGTGGAGCAGGGGGATCTGGTCTTATTTCCTCTTGTAGGTAAGCTTGCGCTCTTCGAGAGGCATGCTGTATTAGATCCCGAATATGGGGAGATGTATCTCTATAGGTGAAATTACAAGTATAACGTGGGCTAGGAGCGACTGGCTCTGTATACTTGCTTCCTAACGCTCTTCTCATTCCTCCATAATAACTTGTGATTGGAGTAGTCAGGTT
Source organism: Neonothopanus nambi (assembly GCA_003987895.1). Taxonomy (NCBI): domain Eukaryota; kingdom Fungi; phylum Basidiomycota; class Agaricomycetes; order Agaricales; family Omphalotaceae; genus Neonothopanus; species Neonothopanus nambi. The sequence continues at coordinate 3,399 of RCHF01004559.1, read as the reverse complement.
ATTTTCCTGCCATTCATCCACATAGGTATGTGGAGATGTTGATCCTTCTCTGTTGTTTTCAACTTCTGAGTCATTATCTGTATCTTCAGGTTCTGAGTCAGATACATCTTCTAATAGTGGTAAGTCTCCATGATCCTCCTTGTCATCTGAACTACTTTCCTCAGATAAATCATTAACGATCCGAATATTTGATGGTGTATGACCTTCATATGGTTCACGAAGGATTCGATCGACGTTAGTAGTTGTCGGTGTCAAGGGCTCTGTAGCTTGTCCTCCAATTACATCGGCTCGTAAAACTTCCGAATATAATGATGTTTGAGGTCTAATAGGGGATAAAGGAGTCATGTCGGCAATGTTGAATCCAGATGACTGAGGATTAGTAGGTCTTGTAGCATCTGTGGTTGAATTTACGGGACTAATACCTTGAGGGGTTTTGCCTAGTGTTCTACCAGGGGTGGAGAAGGGAACGAAAGATGTAGAAGGCATGGTAGATACTGGTTCCATTGACGATTGTTGCTGTAGGTCACTATCCGGGGTTATAACATGTTCCGTGACGACTCCATTAGACCTATGTTGATTAGTTGTTCATTGCTGTCTGGTGCATGTAGTATGGATGGTTCAAGTTCTTGTAGCCATCCTGCTAGACAATAGAAAGCTTGAATATTATGTTAGGGTTAGTGTTTACTTTGTAGTAAATCTTATCCAGTAAGTATGACCGTGAGTTGTTAGTAAGAGGCTGTAAGAATCAAACCGGAAATGCTTCGGTAATTCAGACAGAAAGATGTCAGTAATGTGTCGACTGAATTCAAGTATTGGTAATGCGTTGATAGTTGAGAGATTAGATTGCTGCTTGGTAATTCATCAAGAGCAATAGCTAAAGGTAAGTAACTGGAAGTGCTTCAGTTACTAGTTGAGAGGTATATCCAAGTTGTACTTCTTATCTGAATAGTCAGATAAGGCCAGGGTTCAGTTATAGGTTCCAAGGTTCTGAGTAAACAGTGTGTAGATTGTCAAAATATTCAAGCTAAGCTTACATGGATTGTACTACCCGCTTTATATACTGTACTCTAGAGTAGATATACAAGGAAATTGACTAATTGTGAGTAATGAATGACTAGTATTAAGGATTGTGACTTGCAATGACTAGGTACATGGCCTGTATGACTCTAAATGAATGTAGTTGTAGTCATTAGTGTAGAATTAAAGGAATTTTATTGGGACTTAAGATTTGAGAACTAAGATGACATGGATTGAGACGGAATTTGCCGGTTATATGTCATATCACATGTTGCTGTTCAGATTCGGTCCATTGACACTGGTGAGACATTTCCTAACAAGGGTATTCAGAGTGTATAATGGAGAGTCCATGCTTAAAACTGGCAGTCCCTTCTCATTGAACTGAATATCAAGCAGTAGCAAAGCCTTCACCATATCTCCTCCCTGCTGCTTTTTACCAACATCATTGCCCAGATCATTTCCTCACCTCTTCTTCGTCCTCAAGTTTACTGTCACGGCTCTTATCTTATGCTTTTGACCTGGGGCATCCTTTTCTGAGGTGATATCAAGGTCTGGCACCTCCTCAGTGCAAGCACCATGAGCAGCCAACTGAGGACTACTTGCAGGTGTTGGAATTGGAGACAGTGGCTGTGACCCGGAAGGTGGATTAACCTGTTCAGTGGAGGCATTCGAGGGAGATGAAGGCCAGGAAGGGGGTGAATCAGAAGGTGTGGCAGATGTTGTCAACGGGTTCAAAGGAAGCAAAGGTCGGAAAGAAGGTGGAGCTGTCGGAGCAGTAGAAGTGGAGGCTTTCGAGGGAGGTGAAGGTTTGGAATGACATGAGTGATGATGCTCTGAAGTGATGAGGTGTGACACACTGTGATATATGTGACAAAATGTTATGGGGTGACACTTCCATATAGGGCATAAGGGAAACTGCCCTACTGGCCTAAAAACCCTCTATAAAGCCTCAAGGGCAACTGTCCTCACTGAAGCTTCATGAACTGAGGGTAACTACCCTTAACAAAGCTTCAAGGCAGCAGCTACTGGTGGCAGAAGCACTTGTGCTATGATATGCCATTCCACCCCTCCTCAAACACTCTGACTTGTAAAGTGCCAACTCCCTTTCCACAGCTGCTTGTGAGGCATCTACAATGCTTGCTCATCAGTAACACTCTTCATGAAAAGGAACTGAGGGGATACTCATAATTTTGGGCAGCCTGAAAAGGATTGATGACACCTTTCTTCCCCAACAGAGCATCCTCCCAAACAGCACACTGCTTCTCCCACCGATCTGCAAGACCTCCAGGCAGAGACACTGTTAGTCCTCAGTGGGCCTCCACCTGCTTATTTCAATCCTTGATACCTGCTTTGTACTGTGCTGCCAGTGTGTCACCCAATCCAATGTATTTCACCCAGTTGTGGTAACCAAAATGGTTGTCAAGGACATTTATGCAAGAGCCTGGACCCATTGGCTTGGTTGACGGTGCCACTCCATTGGTCAGAGCCCAAACATGTTCTGGACATTCGTAATTGCTGCCTCCCGACCCTTTGACAAAGTTTGAATTAAATTTGTCATGCCCTTCATCATGATAAGCTAGCAGATAGAATTTTGGGATCATAGGGGTCATCTTCAACAAAAGCAGCATCTTCAGAGTGTCTGACCAATCTTTCCTCCATGTCATGAGATTCACAAACCATTGGCATGTGATGTCATAGCTAATGATGAGCATCAGCAGCAGCCGTGCAAAGACCTTCACGGCAGATGCAAAGATGAATGTTAAGACTCGACGTTCTCGAATCTAGTCGACAAAGGTTAGTAGTAATAATGGTAGTAATAATGCACTGAATTGTAGTCGATACGTATACCGTCGAGAACCGCTGAGCAGCACTTTGACGATAACAAGTGATAGGATCGTGCAGAACGTCGATATAAACGTCGACGCGATAGTAAAGTACGTCGATATAGTTGTCGACGTGGTTGTAGTGGCCAAATTGAGAGAGAAACAGAGAAAGAGACAAAAGAAAAAGACTAGAGACGAGAAAACAGTAAGAATAGAGAGAAGAAACGTTTATTCAGCCAATGAGGCTGTCATGCATTAATACATGGATTATATAGTGTAGTCTAAAGTGATACGTATATATGGGGCTATATGTGTGTACTGAATGGCGACTCTAATTGCAGCTGATGGTCCGTATGTGTATTACGAAACGGAGATGCATCCTGGACATGTGTCGACAATATGTATGAATGGTGCTTTGCTGTCGTCGATGTAACCTTTGGATTGGGGAATTGCTAGTTAGGGTGATTGTCAGGTGATTAAGTGGCCGAAGTAACTGAAAAGGGTGGCYGGAGTAAAAGAAAAGGGTGCCTAATCATAACAATGAAGTCCAAATTAGCAT
>RCHF01004558.1:0-12156 GCA_003987895.1 Neonothopanus nambi | reverse complement strand
AACCCTTTTCCATATGAAAAAAAAAAAAAAAACATTCTGAGAGCACAGCAAGGTGTCAGCCTTAGAGTGGTCAATATGAAACCTACCAGAGGTTGCTTGAATGCTTGCTGGAGCTAGGGCTCAACAGTAAGAGAGTTAGACAAGTAAAGTGAGTTGTTATTTCAACTTGTCCTTTCCTGAAGGACTACATGCTGCTTATATACATAACTGTTATCTGTACTAGGGTTGAGGGTATCCTAAAGGTAACTATGAACATATGTAAAACATGTGTAGCATGTAAACTACTTGGCATAGTTATGAATTCATTCTTATGTTGTGCATGTTCTGCCATTTCCTGTTCCCTCAAGCAGGCCTCCAGTGATTGGATCATTTTGCTTAGTCATTGTCTCATCTGCATCTGGCTTTTCATTTTCTTCTCATTTTCCTTGTTTTCTCATTGTACTATCTATGCCTTGGACCATTACTCATCACATTGATGAACACTTGTTGCATTAGATGACAACAATGGCAGATGCAGTGTGCTTGACTGTAGATGCTCAAGTATACAAGCTGATGAATGAAGCAAGCAAGGACAATCTTTGGTCAGATGGAGGAGAGTAGGAGGAGGGTTTGGCTAGGCATACTGCTGGCTAGGAGTACTCTTATCCCCACCCCACCCAATGCTTTACACATGCTTTCTGTCATTGCTTTGACTCTTGTATGTGGAGAGGGTATGACCAGCCACCACAGACCCAATCACAACCACAATCCTCAGATACAACAGTCATACATGCCATTCCCTCCTTCCATTCATAACATAGCAAACACACCACCTCAGCCCAGCCTAGCTGAGCCCAGTGCAGGAGTGGTACACTTGTTGCACAGGAGCCTTTCCCTGAACCAACCCCCATCAAGCTCTGAACTTGTGCACAAAGCCCAGCTGCTGTGTTCCTACAGGCTCACAAGAGGTGAATGTTGACAAGTCATTGGCTCTTGATGCATCTTTCTAACACAAGATTCATCCAGCCATGTATTTGGACAACCTGCAAAGAAAGAATATACCATTGAGAATGTCAAAGTAATGAATAGTGCATGGGACACTAATGTCATTTCTGCCTCTGGTGTGAGTTGCAGCTCAATTTGATGATTGGCATTTGGACTAATGTAATTTCTGAAAATACATTAGTATCAACTGGAATGCTTTGGAAGGCAGAGCCTTTGTTGTCTTACCTCTACCATCGCCTTTCCAGTCCATCTCTAGATTCCCCCACAAACTTCCTGGCACCTTACCTCTCATGGCACAAAGCCACACTGCATCCGTTCTTGATACCAATTGGTCACCACATGATAATATGCTTGTGGCATCCAACAGTGAAGATAGTAAGGTCATGATTTGGAAAATTGATCCTGCTGCATTTGAAGGATGGGGAGGTGATCACTGGCCATGGTGATGCCATCCAGAGTCTTGCTTTCAACTCAATGGGCACATTGCTGGCTATGATGTGTCGCAACCCCGCTTGCCCTAATACCAAATACCAAATACCCAAATTCATCCTAGCCTGCATCTGGGAGACACAGGCTGACAATACAAGTGCATATGGAACATATGCATGTGAGTGAGTACTTCAGCTATACTGTCTACTTTAGTAAGTATCCTACATGTACTACATTGGTGTATTTTACACCTTATACATGTGCATTCAAGAGATAGCTGAGTGAGCAAATATAACTGCTGACTGAGTGCAACTACATGATATACATTGAAGTAATTCCAACACATTCCAGGTATTCACAAGGTGAGGGCAGCCTGGTGCTGATCACTTCATAGACTCTTGCAGGCCTGTTGACAGATTCTTGACAGACTCTTGACTGACTGTTGAAGGATTCTTGACTTCCTGTGGACAGCCCATTTAGTTTCTAGGTTGAAAAAGAAAATGAATGTCGCGAGAGAAAGGGACAGAACTTCAATAACTTTGCCACTGGCATTATAGTTAGTATAGCTGCTGAAAATGATCATGTAAGACAAAAGAATGACCTTAGGGTCCATTCAGCAACCATCCTCCACACCAACAAGCCAGCAGATCAGTTAGTGGTAGCTTAGTCAGTTGCTGTAAATAGAAGGTCCCAGGCCCTGGCATCTCACTGCTCCGTATATCTGTAACTGTGTGACATCTCATCTTCCACTATGCTGCAAAGAGGAAGCAGGAAATTGAGAAAGTGCTGCTTCCTTTGGACAAGTGAGGCACTGTGAGGGAGGGGTTTCAAATACTAGACAGTACAGCTCAGTACAGATCCTGGACCACCTTATTCCAAATGCCTTTCGTTAACAGAGGATGTAACTATATTATAATATTACCTTGAATTTCAGCCCACCTTGTAAATTTACTATCCTCAGGACTTCTCCTTTCATTTATTCTGCAGGTCCAGGCCCATAACTCTTCCAATGATAGAAATGACAAACAGCTCTCTGTGCAGCAGTGTGTTAGGAACAAGGTCAATTTAGAGATCAACCTATGTTCACAGTGTGATGAAAGGGGTCATTGTGTAGTTATACTCCTACAAGAGTCATCTGGAAAAGCATCAGGGAATAGTTGTGTAGTTGTACTCATACAAGAGTCTTCTGGGAAAAGCATCAGGCAATTAGTAGATTAAGATGGGGATTGTCATCATTGAGGTCACTGGAATGTTACATCAGGCTCAACAATGGCATATCCTTAGTAATGGTAGAGTGCTTGCTGGAATTGTAGACATCAGACAAGAATTAGAGTAATAAGACTATATTCATAGACTATAAGATATAACACAAGATACAAAATACAAAATAACCAAGCTAAGGATTCTTAGCTTGGGGGTTTCTTTATATATGCTACTGAAGATTAAATGCACAGCAATGCACAGTCAATGCACAGTCAATGCACAGTCAATGCACAGTATGTACAGTAATATACAATTATACAGTGGATAGGATAGAGTAAGTAGAATTCTGTAAGCAAAAAATGTGCCAGTTCCTAACACAGTGCCTCATAGCTGCCGCTGGCCTTCTAGTCCACAGTGTGCTGCCTTCTTTTGACAAGCCATCTAAGAGATCTTGAGGAATCAGTTGGGAATCAGAGCCACGAGGGCATAGTCACAACCTTGTCACAGCTTTCGGCCGGACGTTCTATACATGGTAATACTTAGTAAGACTTAGTAAGCTGCCACTAACCGATCCGCTGGCTTGTTGGCACGGAGGATGGTTACCGAACGGACCCTTAGCTTTGTCTTGATTGTTGTAGCGAAATCTGCCTTAAATCGTGCTTGCTCTAGCAAGAAAGGCCTTGTTGACATCCTATCGCAAAGCTCTATAGATGCTACTGGCCCTGATAAGATTTCTCCAGATATCCTTCGTCGGATACGTGTGTTTTACTTCAATCGGTGCATGCTTTCTTGTAAAAACACTCCCTATTTACTGAGCCTCTTTAGAGTGCCACTCTAAAGAGGCTCAGTAAATAGGGAGTGTTTTTACTGGAAACTCACTCACGGAAGATGAAGTCAAAGCACACGAGGAAAAGTATTTGAACTCCCTTGCTACACCCTCAATGGAATGTTCGTCCAGTTCTTTAGATACTGCTCCAGAGGCTGCCCCATCAACCCTCGCCAATGCTGAATCGGATCCGTCCGTTCTTTCTTTTGCTCAAATCAAAGCTCTTATCGAATCTGGGAATATTGATCAAATTCCTAATAACAAGGTTGTTCCAGGAGATTTGAATGTGAGCCTTTTAATTCACTTGGGGATTTAGCAAGCATCTCATGAATTTCCTTTTGGTTATGACAGGACGCGCCTCCGAGTCAGTCTACATTGTCTGTAAGGAAGAAGCCTTGGGAGGTGCAGCAGGGAGATCCGACGTCATGAGGTGATAATGCTTAACTATTTCGTTGTAAATTTTCGCACAGAATAAATTGTAAAATAGCCATTCATTGAAGGATTGAAGTTCATACGGTATATCCAGCCAGATGAAGAGACAGAAGCGCATTTTCAACTTGCATTCTCCTGTGATGTAACTACTACTAGTCCTAAACTACTGCTTTTACACATTGCCGCTGAGAATATCATCCTTTGAACCTAAATAGAACACCGGAATTTCGTCGAGTCCTGCGCTCACGGTAACGAACTTGCCACCTTTTCCGAAACCCGTGTCTGTCCACCTAATTACGGGGAATCTCAAGTGTCACGAAACAACTCGAGTTAAAAGGGTAAAAAGTCACGTACCAGTGGATCCAGGAGAAATTCTGGCTTGTTGCATTTTCAGAGAGCAGCGGTAGGTATACCTGCTTAGAAGTTGCCCCGAGTTCGCCGACTGGCGATACCAATAGACGAGGTCCTATACCCAGTGGACATTAGCACATTACGCTCGACGACAGGCACAAGAGTCAATACAAACCCATCATGAATTGATGGACAATCGCAGGGTCATTAGCTTTCGTTCCATTTGCAACAAATGGGTCGGACAACGAAAAGTCGTAATAGAGCGGACGCATGATGGTCTTGCCAGACGTTTGCAGCAGCTCGAAGAGCTTCTTAACATAGGGCACGAGTTGATATCGAAGGGCGATATACTGGATTGAATACATCAACCAGTTATTTCTCCTGACCAGTTTATACTGTCATTCACCCACCTTCTTGATGATGACAAAATTATCCTCTCCGTATGACCATGGCTAAAAGGCGGGGCAGGAGTTAGAATGAGAAAGGCGGGAATATTAGCACTCAACAAGCCTCGTTAGGGCATGGATTAGCGAACAGCTGAGTCGAGTTAGTGGTAATGTTACAGGTTCGATCTCTGATGGTTTACTTCAGGGTGTGCTTGAGTGCAGGAATGATCTGACATACCCATGAACTCGCATCTAGGGACTAGATGAGGACCTTCAACAACAAACGAGAAAAATTGAAAGCTCACATAAGGCAAGAAAACGCCCATACTAAGCCACCGCACAAACAGTTCACGGCCCTGACCATAGCGACTCAATGCGCAATTCTCGAAAACAATTCCAAAGCAATCACCTCATCAGAATCCACATCTAGGCCAGAGAACCCTCCAATGTCCAGCGTCCAAGAAGAGATACCTGAGGCGGCAACAGAAACACCCGTGGTAATTTGCTGCAGTAACACGTCAAACCTAGAGTCGGTGTCGCCGCTCCACAGGTATGAGCAAAACCTTTGCCCGCCGATGAACGTACTTCGGGTCAGCGACATGTGCTCGCACGACGTGAACGTCTCGTTGACACCGGTGAGGTTGTGAAACCCTTCGTCAATGGCTTGCTGATGGAACCATGGATACATCTTGCCAGTTCCTTCTTGGGTACCAATGAAGTACTGGGTGAAAGATCTTGAATACGGCAGGCTGCTAATGGTTTGTCCATCTGAGAAACATATTAGACTATTGACAAAGTGTATACAGAACACGGGTATTCTCAACTGTTCTCGAAGGCTTCGCCCAGGGTCCCACCTGTGCCGAACAGTCAGTCTCAAGACATTTGCAACAAGGGACGCCTTACCATCAGCTTGATCAATCCAAAAATTATGGATACCAATTGAATAATAGCTATCATTAAGTCTCTTCCCTAGCGGAAATGTATCAGCTGGTGCATAGACGTTCGTATATAACCTACAGAGGAACTCCCGTGAAGCAGGGTTTGTCGAATCAACTAGCAAATACATTGTCAAGCCAAGTATATGGTTTTTGTGAAAAATTCGTACTGAGGCGTGTGTAAACACCACCAAATGAATCCTGAACGCCTGTTCCATCTCTGGTAGTCGCTAGGAGCCCCTGCTCCTGTAAAGTAAGATAATTGACCGAAAGATCCTCCACACTTGGCCACAGAGACACCATCATCTCGGCACCAGTCAGTTCCTTGACCTGGGCCGCCATACTTGCCGGGTCCGGCCAAAACTCCGGATTGAATGACCTACACGAAGATAAGGCACAAGAATATTGCTATGGACCCAGAATGAAATTTAGCTACCAGTCTCCTTGGTATTTCCAGGCGAAGAAATCTAAGAAAGTTTCAGAACAGGTTCGCCGACACACCAGATCTACCAACCAACAACAATCATCGACACATTTACTTGCTCATCATGAAAACGCTGCGCAACATCTAGTACCTGAGTTTGGTTGAAGTAACGGAGTTTAGACTGCTGGTAGCCCAAGATGAAGTCAGGAGGAGTAGGCTGGCGTCCTGTATAAACTTGGTTGGAGTTGAGTCATTGAAAACAAAATTGCACCGCACCTGTTACGGCGGTAAACTGCTCTTGCAGAGCATCATAATCACCTGGGGGTGCAGTTGTACTGAACAGATGCTCATTTAGCTACGGTTAATATCGATCGAACACTGCTTACATATAATAATCCACCACTGTAGCCTCGCTTGCTACGTGACGCGTACGGAGAGGACTAAACTCTGTGACAGAGGTAACTATCAGTTGTAAGTAATGACAAACGAGTCACAAACCGATCCGTCCTTGGCTGGGCATATTGAAAAATTGCAGGTATCCCTATTCCTCAAATGTCAAAAGCAGAAGTGTGGGAGGGGGCTAGACAAACAAACCTTATTCGACATATAGATCGGGAGGGTAACATGGGAGTTGTAGTTGATTAAGTCAATAACTTGCCCCTTCTTGTTCACCGAGTGGTCGTTACAGCAGGCTTGCTGACCCGCACCATAGAATTGCTCGTCTGGATCGGACGAGAAGGCAAAGTCCGAGGAAAAACTGTTGGATCGAAACTCCTGGGTGTAGTAGCGTGGCACAAACGCCTTCGTGTCCGTGTACTCCTCGGTCAATAGACTTGTTGAACCGTTGGATTCGACGCGCAGAAAAGAAATGACGCCGTTTGTCACTTGCGCAACGATGTTTCCATTTCTAATGGTAGCATTGCCTAAGAATGGAACAGTGATGTCGTGAGATAACCCAGCTCCGCCGCCCGGTCCTTCGAGAGGTGGGTCAAGTAGAGCAGACCATTCGTTTCCCGTTGGGTCTCGCATAATGCTAGCACGGACGCGCATTCCATGATTACCATATGGCTGTCCAATTTTTGAGCAGCGCAAGATAAAACACTAGTGGTGCGACACACCTGGATATACACGCGTTCAAATCCATTCTGGAGTTTAATACCAGTAGAATTTGGCTGAAAGTAGGTTGCATGAGTAGACGTAACGAGCGCACTGGCTGCAGCTGTCCATAGATGTAGGGATTTCATGAACGTGGTGATAGGATCTAAAACCTCCATACGCCTGGAGATTTAAAGGGAGGGAAACTAGCGAATGAACCTCAATGACGTATATTGGTTCTTCTCAAGCCTCATGACCACATCCGATGTGCGCTTTTCTGCAAGTAGGATGTAAAGTAAGTAGGTATACATAATAAATATGGCGACCTCAGACGCACCGTGAGCCTATGAGCCTACTTATTTCAACAAATCTGCTGCAAGGAGCGCTATTAAGATGAGAGGAACATGCAGTTTGTATCCGTCTGTCGCTGGTCGGCCACAAATTTTCGCTAGCTGATTGTTGGATTACTTACCGATGCCAACCAACTTGAACTTGGCCAGGCCGAAGAAACGGCACATTTGGGCGCTTAACCGCTGGTTATCACGTGATCATCCGCTTTGACTCTAACTTGAGCCTACTAAGCCTTAGCCTAAACTTCCACCACAGTTCGGGCATTCTCGCCTTAAAACTGAACTCTTTCGTACACTCTCATCATGTCGGATATAGAAGATCACACAGGTGCTGATGTCTTTGGTGATGGTGAGCCGGAGGGGGAGGAACAAAACGAAGAGGTCGACCAGTCAAATGACGAACCACCACGGCGGAGACACTATGACGAGGAAGAGGATGAAGAAGACGAAGACGAGGAAGATGAAGGGGAAGAAGAAGAGCAGTCTGGCAAAAAAGGAAAGAAACGGACTAAGGTATATTTGTGTATCTCTCGGGATCCGTTCAGTTGGTCATAACTTCGAGTTTAGCATCGCCATAAGCGCGACAGAGCTACACGTTTCCTTGATATCGAAGCCGAGGTCAGTGATGAAGATGACGAGGAAGAGGACGAAGAGGAATATGCCAACGGCAAGTCATACGTCGAATTTTGAGATGAAAGCTGAACCTGCTATTCAGATGGATTCATTGAAACTGCGGATGCGGGAGATGACGACGTTAGTCGGCGACATCATGCCCGTCTTGATACTCGGAGACAGATGGAGGAGGAAGAAAAGAGTCCAGAGCAGATTGCCAGGGATCTCAGTCGACGCTATTCCGGTCGAGCAGCTGTCCGATATACAGGGGACATGAATGAAATTCCTCAGCGGTTGTTAATGCCTTCAGTACGCGATGCCAGCCTGTGGCAAGTCCGGGTCAAGGTGTGTCACTCGTATTTTTTAGTACAAAAACGACATCTAAATCTGCTTCAGCCTGGCCGGGAACGGGAGATTGTGTTCAGTCTCATGCGCAAGTCAATAGATATGGAATACACCGCCCGACCGCTACAGATTCTCTCCGCTTTCCAGCGTGACTCCTTGCCAGGGATGATTTACGTTGAAGCGCGAAGCTCCCAGCAAGTCAACCAGGCCTGCAATGGTCTGGTGGGCGTATACCCAAGTCGTGGAATCCAGCTTGTACCTATCGAAGAAATGTCCAGTCTGCTACTAATAAAGAAGCAAGACTTGACTGTCACGCCCGGTAGTTGGGTGCGTATACGCCGCGGGAAGTACCAAGGTGACTTAGCTCAGGTGGTGGATATCACGGAAAATGGTGAAGAGGTGGGGCTGAGATACGTTCCCCGTATTGACCTAAATCCTCGAGACGATTCTTTGGACGGACGGAAGCGAAAGAAGGCTGCTGCTACCTCTACCAACATCAGACCTCCGCAGCGACTATTCAACTTCGAGGAGGTTGTCAAAGTCTACGGTCGAGGCACTGTTTCAAAACGGAACAATGTTTATGTCTTCCAGGGAGACACATACAAGGATGGTTTTGTTGAACGAGACTTCAAATTGAACTCTCTGATTTTGGAGGACGTCAACCCCACCTTGGATGAGATCACACAGTTTTCACGGCGACAAGACGGGATTGAGGATGGCATGGTTGATTTATCAATCATCGCTGAAGCGTCACGGAAGGCTGCCGTCTCTGTTCTACAGCCTGGTGATCATGTTGAGGTGTTTGAGGGAGAGCAGACTGGTGTACATGGTGTGGTAGATGAGATCTCTCAGGATGTAGTGACTATCACTGCAGTGGGGGTAGACATTGACGGTCAAAAAATTGACCTTCCGGCAAGAAGTGTGCGCAAACGCTTCAAACCTGGTGATCACGTCAAAGTCATGACAGGGAAAAATGCCGACGAGACTGGTCTAGTTGTGTCCGTGGCCGATAATGTGGTGACTTTCTTGTCAGACATGTCGATGCAGGAGGTATGTCTTGCCATTTTTACGAAAGTTTTGATTTCTCAATTATCAATTGTCAGGTCTCGGTATTTTCAAAAGATTTACGAGAGGCTGCTGAAGTCGGCTCCGGTACAAATATCGTCGGCGACTATGAGCTGCATGATCTTGTACAGCTAGAGTAAGTGATCAGGTATTGAGCTCCTATCATACAAACTCATTGTCTTCCAGTCTTCAAACTGTCGGCGTTATTTATAAAACGGAGAGAGATTCTTTCCGAGTGCTGGACCAGAACGGGCAAATTCGTCTTGTTCAGCCGCATCAGATATCCATGCGTCGTGACTCTAATCGTGCGATCGCCACCGACTCGGAAGGTCACGAAATTCGTATCAACGACAATATGAAGGAGGTTGACGGCGAGGTAGGTCCCTTTCAAACGCCTACCAGATGCTTATTACTCACTTCTCTTTCAGGGTCGAAAAGGTCGAGTCCTGCATATTCACCAATCCTTCTATGCCTTCCTACACAACCGGGAAATTACTGAGAACGGTGGTGTTTTTGTTACCCGTGCACGGTCGCTAGTGTCAGTCGCACCGAAAGGAAATTTGATGAAACTTGCCAGTGCAGACCTTTCGAAAATGAACCCGGCGATGGCTGCTCCTACAGGAGGGATGGTGGGCTCTGGAAATATGGGCCGCGGTCCCAGGGACCGACTCATCGGCGTCCACGTCATTGTCATCAAGGGTCCGCATAAAGGGTATGTGGGGATCGTCAAAGACACCAACGGCCCAATTGCCCGAGTGGAATTAAATACGGGGAATAAGATCATTACCATCGATAAAGCAAAACTTCATCGCCGATTGTACGTTGATTCATTACTCTCTTTGCTGGACCATTCTTGACCTTTTGGTAGACCCAATGGTAAATCTGAACCCGTCGAAGGACCTGGAGCGAACTGGGGCAGGAACAACTCTATGGGTCCTCCTTCTTCGTTTGGTCCCGGTGGTAACCGCACTGGTAACCCATACAACAACCCTGGTTCAAAAACACCTGGCTGGGGTGGTGGACGCACCCCCAATCCATATATGAACGACTCACGAACACCAGCATGGAACGCATCGTCGAGAACTCCAAATCCTTATGCCAGTTCACAAACACCAGCGTGGAACGCATCTTCACGCACACCAAACCCGTATGCGGACGGTGGGCGCACGCCGGCCTGGAACGCCTCCTCGAGGACACCGAACCCGTACGCCGCCTCTGGGGGTGCTACGCCTGGGCGTAATGCTAGTTCTTGGGGTGGTGCAACGCCTGGGCGGTCGAGTGGTTGGGGCAGCGGGGAGGCAGGAGGATGGGGTTCGCCTGCACGGACGGGATCTGGGTGGGGATCGGAAACATGGGTACGTGCATTCTTTTGTGATCCTTGGTCTGTGATCTCATGCTAGCGTAGAATGCACCAACACCTGCTGCTGCAGCTACGCCGGCATCAGCGCCTACTCCTGCGGCATTCCCTGGTACACCCATGTTCAACCCCTATTCACTAACTATGGGAGGTTTGGGAGGTTTGTCAGCACCTACACCAGGAATTATACCAAACACTCCGATGTTGTCGAGTTACGATGAAGGATTTCGGGAAGCATACGGTGCGTTTATCATGCTGAAATTAACCTTCTGTGTACAAACTGATGTGCTTTCTTTTGCAGTGTGTCCTGATGACTGGCTTGTGGACGGAATCATCTCTGAATATCATGCTACTCTCCGTGTGCGTGTTCAGGGTACGCGTGCAGCAAATTACCTGGATGGCGCCTACGAGGGTCAGCACGCACATGTGTTAGCCGCCTCAAAGGCTGCATCCAACCCCGAGCAGACTGCGTTGCTCAAGTTTGACGGTAGCAATGAAGAACGGTCGATTCTGATGGAGTATATAGTGCCTGTGCTTCCGTCTATGCAGGACGAGGGTGCGGTCGTATTGACTGGATCACGGAAAGGCGAGTTGGTGAAGGTTAGGCAGAAACCGGATGGTGGAGGTGGAGACACAACAGAGTTAGTTGTAGTTGAGACGGTGACTTCTCCCGGAGTAGGTGCTGCGTTTTGGGAATGTCAGAAGGACTGGATGTGTGCAGTCTGGAATTAAAATCTCGCCGACCTTGGACTTTGGAGGACCGGCGTCAGTTTTCACTTGGATGTGCATCTTGGCTGTCAGGAAATTCGACGAGTTTATTGTATTCTACTTATTTACATAGTGTATTAACACTGCATCTTTTTTTGCGACTTCTTTCGAATTTCGTTTACAAGTACTTTCTGAGTTTGTTACAGACGGGCCGTAGATGAGTGTGTTCTAACTTGAGCTTGAACGCTCACCTTGTCCATATCGTGCTAGTCCCCTACCTAATGGCCTTACCTCCGCCAGACAAACAGCCCTTGACATTACAACAGAGGCGGATACGGCTGATGCTCGCAACGTTTCCTATGATTGTGGTGACTGGATGTGAGTAACAACACTTCACATCGTGTTCGGATTTTGTTTCTGAGTAGCACTCCCTTCTCGTGCCAGATTTCCTATATAAGCGTTTTGTCTTGGGCGAACCTGAAAGAAAGTTGTCGAGACCAGAAGCTGAACAGTCAGATGGATGGAACGACCAACGAGATGGCGGGATGAAGTAGAGAAGTCGGTTGAATACTACATAACTAAAACAGCGTAAGGAACTTATGGCAGCGTCTTTAGTAAATCTCAAGAGTTGAAGTTTTGAAGGCGAACAAGTCT